>CM076850.1:27974316-28209316 GCA_039519185.1 Astragalus membranaceus | reverse complement strand
CGGATCATGGTTGCCGAAGGTGACCATCAGCGAATCTTCCTTGATCGATTAATATTCTCTTCAGCTCTACGTTTTCCATGACTACTGATATCAGGAACGGGACACACTTGTTCGGTCTCCCGCCTGGCAGGTCGGCATCGTCGAAGGTTAGCGCGGGCCTGTCAGACTTATTTTTCAGGTTGGAGGTTGTAGTGACCGTCATGATTTCTTTCCATCGCCTCTTCATTGACTTATTTGTCTCGCCTCCTTCGAAAGTGATTCCGCCTGAGATCACCATCGCCTCTGGGCGGCCTAGAGGTAGGCGAATGTCGATTTCTCTTCTGTAGCTACGTCGCAGAGTGGTTGACGTCTATTTATAGAGTTCGGCAGTGCTCCCTGGCCGTTAGATCATGCGGCTCGATCTCACCCGTTGAGGCCATCGTGGCCGTCTAAAGGCGTTATGCGCTACAGCGGCCATGGTTGGGCTGGGCCCATTCGGTGGACTGGGCTGTCAACCCAGTCCAGAACAGAAATCAACAAAATCAGAATCAAAATGTAAGAGAGAAAATATAGAAAAGAGAGGAAACGATTTCAGAGAAAGGGGGAGATAAGAGAGTTTTTATTTCAGAAGCAAAGGCAAAGAAAGAGAGTATTTTGTAGTGCAAAAATGGTGAGAAGAGGAAAAGAGTTCACACCACAAAAATAGAAAAAAAAGTAGGAAAAGAGAAGTAGAGATTTGAGAAATCAAACTAGAGAATCATGTATTTCCTCACCAACGCCAGAACCGCCGACGACGACGTCGCCGTGACCTCCGGCGAGCACCACCACCAAAGCCTCATCTTCTATCCCTCCTTCAAAAAATCATCCCCTCATCTCCTTCACCTTCGACCTCTCTTTCTTACCACGCCGCTGTCTTTCTCTGACGAAACCTCCGTCGTGACCACCACCGTCGGCCTCCTCCGACGACGAACACTGCAACCGAAACCTCCATCTCACTCTTTATCCATTTTTCCTTTTCCCCTTTCCATCGCGGGAGCGGATTTGGTGCCTTGAGGGGCGCCAATACCTTGGTGCCTTTCTTTTAGTCTCAACCATTGGATAAATTATATGGCCCAAATCATGCCAAATGTCCACTCATTTTGAAAAGTCAATAAAATAACATCAAAAACTTCACACGCAGAGGTCTTAGTTATTGTGGTTTCATTAGCTTAGTGTAGATTTTGGTGTAACTATGCGGATTCATGACACTCTTACGCATATTTATGTAATTGTGGAGTAAACAATTGGTTGTATTGTCAGCAAGTGGTATGAATAGTTCATTTTCCATAGTCAACCAATCGTATAACCATCTCTCAGACAGCTTCGTAATCCATTTTTATATGAGAACATGCAAATATCTTGCAAAAGTTATTTCATCATGTTGGCATTCAGATGGACCAATCTCTCAAGTTCCACCTCATCCTTAAGGAAAAAATAACAAATTAATCAGCTAGCATCTAACTCAATCAACATAACTACAAAATTGTATATGCCATTCTACTTTTGATTGAATATGATTCAGGCAAAATAGCTAGAATTATTCAAAGTAAAAGTCTATTACTAAGCATTCTAAAAAATGAGCGTAAATGCAATATCAATTTTGAGCATACACATCAGAAATATGTTACACTTTTCACATATTCAGGCCATATAAAAATAGAAACATATTTTGTCAAAAAAAAAAATAGAAACATATAAAGAACAAAGCTAAAATTTAAACTCAAGGAATAATAGTCTTCTACAATTCACTCATATAAACTTGCTCCCGTTTCCTTTATCTGGATTGAATTTTGGATAAACTTGCTCCCAATTCTTCATCTTCGTCAATGTCATCTCGAATTTCTGCATCAGCACCACCTTTTGCAGAGGTGCTTGGACCAACATTAGCAACAATTAACAAGGAAATTAACATGCCAATTATTTTAATTCAACAGTTTGCGCTTCAAAATCAGTCACAATAGAGGCTGAAAATCCTCTCTTGTTGAATTCAACGCGTCCAAAATCCATTAAGGGATTGTAGACAGAAAAAACGGGCAGTGGCAAGCGTAGCAGTGACAAAGGCGGAGGGGAGGTGGCGTCGAGAGAGGCAGAGAGACGGTGGCAGCAGGCAGCAGGCAGCAGCGACACGATGGCAAGTCGCTGTTTCTGCGTCCTTCTCGTTGTTGCTTCTGCGAGTGCATGAAAATAGGGAGCAATATCTCTACCGCGGCGGAGTAAGGAAGAGAGAGAGAAAGGAAGAGAACAAATTTTTTTTCCAGATGAAATTAGTAGCAATGGCACAGATGATATGAGCTAAGAGAGGAGAGAGAACCCATAACCGATGAGAGAAAGAGAGAGACAGAGAGATGTTTGCATGATCAGTAGCATTGGCGGTGACGACGCCTCCATGCCATTGCTAATACCATCCCTGCGCATAATCGACTCCCGAACTCAAAATCTGGTTTTCAAGGCCATTTTTGTTTTTAAGAGTTTTTTCAATGTTTTCCCTAATAATTAAATATTGGTGGCGACTTCATTGAACACGAAGAAACCTCCGGATCTCTCGGGTGCAACAAAGATGTATTAAATGATCAATTCTAATTTTATTCGCTTGTTTCCTAATCGTGTTTAACTTTTTTCTTAAGAAAAGATAAATTTTTTTGAAAAATTAACAAATTAGTGACATTCTTCTTCGTTAAGAAAGCGTCTCTAATCTCCACAATGTGTTATTCCTACTATGTTCAGCAAATCTCAGATCTGTATCCCATGGCTTCTATGTTCTCCTACGGAGCTAATCAACCATATGTAGTCGCTAACTTTAGTCCCACCATTGTTCTTCTTCAATCCTATTCACCATATCTATAGACTCAATGAATTTGAAGCTTCGAGGTTGGTCCTCCAATGATGGAAACCCTAACCCTCTCCCACATTAGAGGATCTGAGCACAAAGAGGATATAGAACCCAAAACCCACAAGAGAGCGAAAGGAAGAGAACAAATTTTTTTTGCAGATGAAATTAGTAGCAATGGCAAAGATGATGTGAGCTAAGAGAGGAGAGATAACCCATAACCGATGAGAGCAAGAGAGAGAGAGATGTTTGGATGATTAGTAGCAATGGCGGTGACGACGCCTCCATGTCAGATAGTCATAGTTGAAAGGAAGCGGATTTTTTTAAGTATCATCACTTCGTAATAGTAAATTATTTAATCTAAGTCTTGTTCGGGAGAGGAGAGAGACAAAAGTGATAGAAAAAATGAAAGACCATTCACAACGACGTTGTTGTGAGGGGGCGGCGAAGAGGTTAGGAAGGGAAAGGGGAAGGGGCAGCGATGTCTTTGGGAAGGGGAGGGTGAACAGATTTGGTTTGGGTAGTATACGATAGTATAACGTGGAATTTTCAATCCAATGGTTAATTAATTATCTTGAAATTTGTGGTGCATTTTTCTTGTCAACCTTGTGTACGTGTACCATACCTCACCTATTTATATCATCACTAGTGGAAATAATGCATTTTATAACTGTCATTTATATCGGTTAAAAATGGTTTGATGTTAATAGTGACGCGGTGGCATCTTTGTAATTAAAATTACATTTTTTATATCGGTTGTCACACGAACCGTTATAGAAACATAATCTTACATCTTTCATATCAGTTCTATTCTATAACCGTTATAGAAAGTGCAATAATTTAGGCTTCCATAACGGGTCACAAAAACACCCATTATAGAAACGCAAAAAACTTAGGTTTTCATTCGCAGCTTCCACCATTCGCTCCCTCTACTCTCATTCTCGCAGTGCTCAGATCTCCCTCATCTTCCACCGTCTCTCCCTTCCACCATTCGCTTCCACCACCGTCTCTCCCTCTCACCATTAGCGTCCCTTTAACCCTAAAATGAGAAATTCCCTTCCTCCCTCACAACGATTTCATGCAAACCATCCATTCACCTTCGAACCATAATCTCATCTTCTCTGTTCTCACTCTCATCTTTTCCATTCTAACTATCAACATTTCGATCTATTCTTCTCACCTGAAATCGCACCTCTCTCTCAGTGTCATCGCAAGCTGAGATCTTAATTTCGATCATCTACCAACAATATCGCATCTTTCTCTTAGTGTCGTTGCAAGATGAGATTTCGATTTTGCATCTCTCCCAGTGTCATCGCATCTCTCTCAATGTCATCGCATTAAGATTTTGACTACGAATTTCGATTTCGCATCTCTCTCAGGTTTGTGCCCTTCCATACTTTGCATTTCAAAAAATCATGTTAAGAACTTGTTTGATGTTGGTTTCACACCTCATTTTTCTACCTTCACCGATTTCTCTAGTTACTTTTTAGTTATCTTACTTTGTTGTTACTTCAATTTGTATCAGAGTTCTTCAATTTATAGCATTTTTCAAGCTGAGATAAATTTCCAGAATCCGTTTAGAATGGAGCATTTTGTTAAAATGGATTCAGGTGACAAGTTGGTAAAGGTTTTGTGGTATTATAAAATTGTATTTTATTGTGTGTGTGGGGGGGGAGGTGGGTGTTGTTCAGTGGAATCAAAGTCATGATATCAATTAATATAATGATGTTTTTGGTCGAATAAAGTTATCGGGTCTGAATGGATTTCTATGTTCTTGATATTACCTTTGTGCTTGGTGTTATAAACACTGGTTATTCTACATGTTTGTAAGCCTTTAACTTTAAGTGCTTGGTAGTATCTCTTTATGTTGCATATGATGCACAGGATTGGTCAATGTAGCTGTGTCTGATAAAGCTCCCAGATTCCTTGTTAATCAAAGGATTTGTATTTGTAGCCAGCATTCCACTCCTTTTCTTAATTAGTGTATATCCCAGTTTGGATTAATTTTGTAGGAGCCTATCAATTAATACAAGTGTTTGATTTGATTCTTGGCTCAAATGAAACCTTATAAATTTACAGGTTTTGGTGAAGTTATGTAAAAAGATCCAACAAAATTTGTGAGTTGAAAAGGGCTTACTTCATATTTTTGCAAGAATTAGCCTAATTTATGATGGTGGTTCCAACTAGTACATGACTCATCTGTCATGAAACCTGTTTCTGGTTTAACCTCATTCCTGTTGCTATATTGGATACTATAAATTGAAGAAATGAAACTGAAAATTAACTTGTTTTAACAACCGTCGGTTGTTTTCCATCAAGCTCCGGATGCTATCTAGTGATATAAATTTTCTTTCTCATTTTGTTTATAGACTTGTGCAGGTGCTGCAGTGCTCACTCACTCTGTATTCTGGTTCATCATTTATCCATCCTCGACAGCAATGAGGGACAGCAGTGCTCACTCACTCTATATCAATGCGATTGACACTACAGGTTCTGTGCTTGATTTGATCTGTGAGGTGATACAAGGTTGTATTCAACCAGATCCAAAGTAAAGGCCAGCAATGAGGGACATAGCTTCATTATTAGCAAAGTGATAAATACATCTGCATTTTTAATATACAAATTCATGATTATTGTTTATATAATACTGTTTTTTGTTGAATAAAATGGAGCTTAACTTTAACTGGTTTGTACTATCTCTTTATTCTACATGTTTGTCAGCCCTTAACTTTAACTATATTGTCATGCTATAACATGTGGTGCTCACCTAGTTGGCAGATCAACAGAAAAAAAAAGAGGTTTGCATGGCTGATATCTTTTAGTATATACCGTTCAAGTTTATTAGTGATTCAACACGTTAGACAATGTTTTGGTACAAGCATTATTGTATGTTTGTCTTCTTAGCTTATTGTGCTCAGTTGACAAAGTTTGTGTTCTTAGTTGTGGAACTTGTACATGTATATGGAAGACCCTTACCTTGATATTGTAGTATACAACTAGCCGATTCTATATTTTTCCATTTTATTTGCATTCCTACTTGTAGACTCTGGTGCTACTGTCAACAATTTAGTTTCTGGTTTTATGATATTGATACTAATTTATTGATAGTGTTTTCTGGTTTTATTCTTGTTGGTATCCAAGAATCTGCACAAAGAGCTTCTTTTAATCAAGATACAGAAGTCAATGAGAACGAGTTGCAGTCTTCCCTAAAAGTTATAAATACCGAGTTGATGAATGATGATGATGATGATTTTGAGGATGATTCATGGGAATTTAAGGATGCTATCTCTAGAACACGAAGTCAAGGACAAGCATCTACTATAGATCACAGTGATTTACTGACGAAGTTATCAACAAAATTAGAGCCATCTGATTGTGTAGAGTTCTTTAGCAAATTGAAGGATGAAGTGTTAAATGGTGTTGTGTTCCATCTTCAGAACCTCAAGGTAGATAACCTTTTGTGGTCTTTCTTTGATGACAACTTGCTCATACTTAATGGCACTGAAATTATTCATAAACTAATATTCTTAGAAAGCTCGTGATGTTGCTGCTCTTTCGGGTGAAGATGCAAAAGTAAAAGCTCTTGCAGTGGAAATTCAGGTCAGAATATGAACTAGTTTACGGTTACCAATTTTCCTATCTAATACTGTTGTTTTGGCTATTTTTTTGTCTCTTTTAGCACAAAAACTACCAGAACCCCAGGCCTAATGGTATGGCTGTGATTTTTGTTTGTTGGGTCAAAGGCCTTTATCAAATATGATTGAATGAAGCCACTAGTTATATGGTATTGTGAAACTGGTTTTCTTCTTGCTATTTGTGTGTGTGTGCATCTCCTTGTTATTATTTAAGTGCATACATTAATCATAGTCTCAGCCTTGTTTCTACTTTTCTTTTACAGGAATTTTCTGATATACTGCATCAGGATAATATGAGCATACCCAATGAATATCTCTCAGAAAATTATTCATCAAGAAATGTAAACTTCGATGAGTTTCTTGAAGTTTTGAAGGAATCGAAGTTCCAACCTCTTGAGTCAGAATACCATCTAGCGTCGAGGTTGTCAATGGTATGTCTATCTCTTGAAAATGTCAAGTGTTGTAATTTTCAAGTTTTACTAGTAAGATACCCCCACATTCGCATAGGCTGCGTTCGTTTTTACTCATGTTTCTAATTCATTTGTATACACTATCTAAAATTATATATTAATTGCTATGTCTTCACTCTTTTGTCCTAGAAAATTTTAGCATCTGGCATTCTAACCTGAGGGTGCAGTCAACAACTTGAAAGAGAAGTGAACATTAAGAACGGTTATAATTTATACTAATAAGCATGTGTATAGTAAAATCATGAATACGAATAGCTGTTTTAAACCTTAAACTGTTAAATATTTTCTTATAGTTAGCATTAACTTGTAGAAGTAAAACAGTAAAAAATATTTCAATTGATGATAGTCTAAAGTTGAGGACATTATGATGGACTGAAGAACTTGAATACGTCACGAAACACTCAGCTCTAAGAGAATTTCTAAAACATTTAAGGTATAACAAACGATCACCATTTAGCTGTTGTACATTATTCAAAATCTGTTCTTCCTTAAATGTGCAAATTTGATGCTTGCTGCACAAGTTTTTTTGACAGCCTAAGATTGCAAGTTTTGTGACAGATTTCTTACTTCCATGTAGTAAGGGGCCTCGCCATTTTTTATTCCTGCAACAACTTTTTACATGTTAGTGACCAATTTTAAATTAGTAAAATTATAACTTATAACTTATAAGGCATGTTTTTGTAGAATGGTAAGGCCCTTGTTCTTATCTTGGAAAACTCAGGTGTCTTTTGAGCAATATCAATGCCTTAAACTATAGAAAAAAAAACAGCAATACAACATCACTAAGCAAGTATCACGTGTCAAATGTTAACTTGACAGCACTTGTTATTGCATGATTGTGTTTTTATATGGATAGGCCGAGAAGGATATGAAATCTGCTATGGAACTTTTGAAAGATGCAGCATCAACATTAAGAATTCTCAAGTTGGGATCAAGAGAAGAACAATCGAATTATCTTACCATATGGTCCAAGCTTGCCTTTGTTTGTTCTCAAGAGCTGAAACACGGTGCTTATATCTGGACGCAAGCAGTACAAAAGAATGTCCATGCACTTGGAGAAATTTATAAAGTGACCGAAATTATTGGAGCTTCTGTCAAACTTCAAAAACCATGGATCTTATCAAGTTCCATAGATCCTACAAGTTTATTTGCCCTTCTGAACCAGTGTAATAGCCTATGGTTGGCTTCAGTGTAGTACTCTGCTCTAATTTTTGTTCATTTTGAAATGTAATTTTTGTTCATTATGATTGTTTTGCTTAGTTTATGTTAGAAGTAATTTTTTGGATAGTTTTTATGGAAAACAATTTATGTTGTGCCGAAGATTTTGTAATAAGTACTTGAGATTGTGATGTTTCATTTTTTAATTATATGAATATATGAGATTATACAGTATATAGTCCTGTCTCATGTATGCTGATCAGAAACACGTTTTTTTTAATAAAAAAATCACTTTTCGTATCGGTTCCTCTGGATAACCGATGTTAAAAGTATTTTTTATATCGGTTCCTCAGGATAACCGAAGTTAAAAGTACTTTTTATATCAGTTCCAACAAAAACCGATGTCAAAAATACGCTTATATTTGATAAAAATGGACTTTTCATAACGGTTCTAGGTGAAACCGATATAAAACAACTTTTCATAATGGTTCAGGAACCGATATGAAATGTCAATTTTAACCGATATGAAATGTCTTTTTTCCATTAGTGCATGTATTCTAGCCATACCCTAATTTTTAGCAAAAAAAATAGGCAAAACATGAGCAACATTGATATTTTTTTACAATTTCCATTTAACTCTGTAGAAAAATTGCTTATGTGAAATTGAATTTTTGTGAAATTTAAGGAACCAAATTAGCTAAAAATTCCTAGAATATGTAATAGGTAAAGGTTATTATTGATGGTTGATTGGGAGGGACAATCAAATACGTTTTTTTGAGACTTTTGGTTCCAATTATATTTATTTTTTTTCTTGTTATTTATACTAGTTTTCTATTTTTTTTATAAGTAAATGTTAGTTAAGTTGCTAATTGTTAGAGGGATGGAAAAATGTTAGTTTTCAAGGTTTGAACTCTGAACCTCCTTCTTATACTCATTCAATATCTCTTACTCCCTCCGTCCCATATTATATGTCGTTTTGGGTCATTTCACACATATTAAGAAAAATGTTTAAATATATATTACCCCCCTGCAAATATACCCATTATCCAGTTACCCCCCTACAAAAAAAAACATTCAAAACAAACCTTGCAAAATATAAAGTTATCCAGTTACCCCCCTGCCGTTAAATTTTCTGTTAAAAAATGTAAAATGTCACATATCCAGTTACCCCCTGCCACGTGTCACCTTATTATTGGGCCTCTGTGACACGTGGCACTGACTGCCACGTCAGCATCCTGTGTCACCAGTGCCACGTCAGCAACCAATGGATGGCTGCCACGTGGCACTGTTGTTAATTCAAAATAAATCTTTAAAATGCCTAAAGTGAGACTTGAACCCATGACCCCCCACTCACACTCACACCTTCTAACCACTGAACCAAATTATTACTTGTGATTAATAACACCACTACTAATATATATTACATAATTGGTACTTAAATTAAAAAAAAAACATCAGTTCATCATTCATCATCAGTTACTAGTTACTGGGTTCATCATTATCATCTTCATCATTCATCATCTTCAGAAAAAAATCTGGAAACGATTCACGTTAAATCTATAAATAAATAAATCTTCATCATTCATCATATTCATCGTTAAATCAACAACAACGCAAACCAGAGATCGATTCAAAAACAAGATCGATTCGGGGTTTCACAGATCTTCAAATCGAAAGCTTCATGGTGTTTCACAGATCTTCAAATCGACAGTGGCACTATCATCATGTATGTGTTGAGCAACTTTATAATATCCCCCAACAACTTTTTCATTAATCAAGATTATAATCACTAAATTACGGTTTTTTACAAATAAAAATTAGATAAAACATCGATAGAGTGAGAAAGATTGTGATGAATGCAGAAAATTATATTTCCCATACATCAACAATCATTAACATTTTATTTCCCCCAATTTTTGTATTTATTTGTACAGACCAATTTCCAACCTTGTGTTGGTTGACTGGTTAATCCTTTGAGGACTTAAATCTTATTGTTACCTTGCAGAACGTTTGATTGGACTGGTTGGACAACTCATAGAGCCCCAACCCACAAATTTACAGAAACAGACCAGCACCGGAACCGGCTCAAGTATTTCATGTAGCCAAAAGCCATGAATTCACGTTCAGCGATCAGTATGCAAGAGTACCGGAAACAGCACCGGTACCGGCCGATTGGAAGGCGAAACATTTGCTAGGATGAGTTTTACCAGACTTCATTGTTGCAGCTACTTGCTTCTTCAACATCATGAAAGAGAAAGCGGAATGGTGAAGATGGGAAATCTGGATTTGTCGCTCACTCAGTCAGTTTGCAGTTTCTAATGGGTTTGGTTTGTAACAGATCTGGAAATGGTTGTGATTGAGAAGAGAAGAAACCGCGGAGAAAGGAGAGATGAGGGAGAAGATGATCTGGAAATGGGTTACGTTGGATCTGGAAATGGGGTTGGTTTGTAACAGATCTGAGATTTTTTTTTTAATTTAATTGACAATGATGTAATATATATTAGTAGATGAGTTAATAATCACAAGTGTTAATTTGGCTCAATGGTTAGCAGTTGTGGGTGTGAGTATGGGGTCATGGGTTCAAGTCTCACTTTAGGCATTTTAAAGATTTATTTTGAATTAACAACAGTGCCACGTGGCAGCCATCCATTGGTTGCTGACGTGGCACTGTTGACCAGGATGCTGACGTGGCAGTCAGTGCCACGTGTCACAGAGGCCCAATAATAAGGTGACACGTGGCAGGGGGTAACTGGATATGTGACATTTTACATTTTTTAACAGAAAATTTAACGGCAGGGGGGTAACTGGATAACTTTATATTTTGCAAGGTTTGTTTTAAATGTTTTTTTTTTGTAGGGGGGTAACTGGATAATGGGTATATTTGCAGGGGGGTAATATATATTTAAACCTAAGAAAAATAGTTAATTTTGTATGGGAAAGAGAAATTGTAAATTATTTTACCAAATTAACCTTCATTAATGATGACATTGGGAAGATAAATTAGTAGAGTTATGAAAGAGATATTATTAAATAATAAATGGTATGATTGGAAAGAAACATTAATGTAAAAGTCATGTATTATGAGACAAATTGGGAAATATAGTTATTTATACTAGTTTTCTATTGATGCAAGTTGTATATATTCCTAGAATATCATCAATGATTTATATTGTCAAAAAAAAATCAACAATGATTTAATTTATTTTTAAATGTTTGATGCCATCAACGAGTTCTTTTTGAAAATCGTTAGCCATCGACTGATAATAGCTTTAGCATTTTTAATGTCAATATGTCAATTTTGGAATCCTTTTGCCGCTCTGGTTTTGTTGTGACTCGTCTAGGTTTGTCCATTCAGTCTTTATAAAAGCTATTCGGCTTTAAAACTTATTCAAATAATATAAAACACCAACACACAAATATTTTCTATCGCAGAACTACGTTGCTTTTGATTCTCTACCCGAAGATACGTAGTAGTAGAGGGGGGCCTACATCTGTCAAGTGGAATAATAAAAAATCCTTTTTAGTCTTTTCTAAAACGTTTCTTTGTTAGCTCTAAATAAAAACACAAAAATAAATAATTTTTACTAAGTCGTTTTCACTTCATATTTCTTAATAAAAGGGAAATAAATATTTCGCAGTTAATATAGTTTTTCACAATTAATCAGAGGTAACCTTTTTCGAAAGGATGTCGTGGGTGCTAATACATTCCCTGCGCATAATCGACTCCCGAACTCAAAATCTGGTTTTCAATGCCATTTTCGTTTTTAAGGGATTTTTCAATGTTTTCCCTAATAATTAAATATTGGTGGCGACTTCATTGAACACGAGGAATCTTACGGATCTCTCGGGTGCAACAAAGATGTATTAAATGATCAATTCTAATTTTATTCGCTTGTTTCCTAATCGTGTTTACCTTTTTTCTTAAGAAAAAATCAATTGTTTTGAAAAATTAAGAAATTAGTTACATTGTTTTTCGTTAAGAAAGCGTCTCTAATCTCCACAATGTGTTATTCCTACTATGTTCAGCAAATCTCAGATCTGTATCCCATGGCTTCTATGTTCTCCTACAGAGCTAATCAACCATATGTAGTTGCTAACTCTAGTCCCACCATTGTTCTTCTTCAATCCTATTCACCATATCTATAGACGCAATGAATTTGAAGCTTCGAGATTGGTCCTCCAATGATGGAAACTGTAACATCCTCAAAATAATTATTCGAATTATTTGGAGAAAGACCCGAATGAATTATTTTAATACTTGATTAGTGTACTTATCTAGTGCTAAAGTTAATTATTTGGTTGTCTCAAGAACGCTAATCCGTTAAAGAAAGAAAGAGAAGAAAGAAAGGAAACGTAGAGGAGAAAAGAGAAAGAAGAGAAAAGAAGAAGAGGAAAGAAGGAGAGAAAGGAAGAAGAGGAAGTGAACCCACCCCTCCAAAATTCATCATCTTCATCATCTCCTCTCCCTCATCATAACCCAAGAACTTGGTAAGATTCCCCACCATTTTCCCCCTATTTTATGACCTACGAATGAGGGTTTTGATGGTGATTTGGTGAAATCTTGAATTGCGTGATGAAATTGATGATTGAATCATGTTTAGGATCGAAGCCGGGGAAATTGAACGCATTTTGAAGCTCGAATCGAAGTTGGAAGCGGATTGGTGATTCTAGGCTTCGATTGGGGATTTTGAAGTCTCGTTGATTTCGGCTCGGTATCGACTCTCGCGTCAAGGGTGAGTTTTACTCACGTTTAGGATTGTTCCGTTTTGAAAAGAATTTTTCGTGAGTTGGTTTCGAAAGATTTTGAGTCGAAAACCGTTATTTCGAAATATATTGTAATTTGATAACATTCGTTTAGATTGAGTTTTTGATTGGATTGATTGATTGAGTGATGTTATTGGACATGTTTTACTGTTATGGTTAAGTTAGGAATCGATCGGAACGAGTATCAGAATCGATTGGAAAGCGAATTTTCATGAAAAAGGCCATTTTTCCAATGCTGTCAAATGCGCACGACCAGTGCGTCCCAGGGGCACTATCCGTGCACCTGGTTCGGTTGCTGTTTTTTCAAGTGTTCAACAGGGCGCACGATCCGTGCGTCTCAGGGGCACGATCTGTGCGCATGGTTCTGTCCAAATTTTACAAAGTGCCCGAAATCATTCCGTTTCGATTCCAATCCTCTCCTAATCCTTTCCTAACCCTTCTATAATGATATTAGGCTTATAATGCCATGATTTTGGGTATGTTTCCAAAGCTTTTATAAAATACTTTCGAAGTTGAAATTGTCTCGAAAAACCGAATAATAGCATACGTGTGCGGATATGTTTTATTGATAACAAAGCGAACTATGGGCCCTACATGGTAAAGTATAATGCAAATGAACTATGAGTTCGTGTGTCAATAGATATATTTATTATATCGAGTTGGGTGACGACCCATGTTAACATACTAAGGCGGGGTAGTCATGCACTCTTACCTTAGGCTCCGTGCCAGTTGGGAAACACCGTTGGTAAGGGGGTTCACCGGGGATATAGCAAAGTTGCAGTCAGTGTTATGTTAAAAGTTGTTGTGCGATACCGGCACTAGTGCAAAAAAGGGGTTTAAAGTCAGACGAAAAGGGGATTTAAGGTCAGGCACCAACGTGACTTTTATTAAGTCGACTTTGTATGTTAGGAGTTTTAAAGTCAAGCGATAGCCTGACTTCGTAAGTCTGATTTAAAGTCAAGCATTTATTTCTCCTGACTTCGTAAGTCAGTTTTAAAGTCAAGAATTTATTTTGCCTGAATACGTAAGTATATTTTAAAGTCAAGCATTTATGGCCTGACTTCGTAAGTCAGTTTTAAAGTCAAGCATTTTATTTCGCCTGACTTCGTAAGTATGTTTTAAAGTCAAGCATTTATGGCCTGACTTCATAAGTTTTTTTTTTTTCAAATCTATACTTAAGTCAGGCATTATTGCGCCTGACTTTAAAAGTTTTTTTTTTTCAAATTTTGGTTTAATCTCCTACGTACACACTGGTTATACGATTTTGGTCATTCTCCCAGCAAAACCAGTAAATAAAATTCTACACTTAAATTCATCATATTCTACTTTAAGTACATCCAAAGCTAAAATTCATCACTTTAAGTAGAATTCTACACTTTAAGTACAAAATACATCCAAGGCTAAATTACATTAAAGCTAAGTACATTCAAATAGAATTCTACACTTAAATTCATGACATTGTACTTAAATTCATGATATACAACAATTCTCTATCCCTATAAATCCATCAATTCTCTATGAACAAGCCAGTGATTTAGTCATATGACAATGTCAAGCAACAAAAACATAAAGGATAAGTAATCTACAAAACATGTGAACAGCAGCAACTATGAACATACCCTTGATGATCCATCCATGAAATTATAATTCTGACTGAAATCATTAATTCCAAAAAATTCATCAATTGTCCACTGTGACATATTTCCAAATGTAGAACCACCACCATAAGACATCTTAGCCAGTGGAAATTGACTAACTCCTCCAGCTTCAATGGCTAAAACTTCATTGTAATCTGATGACTGAGGCATTGTAGAAACCTTTCTAGAGACAGAAGAAGATTTTGTATCAGAAACTTTTTCTCCAGAATCTGATTTCATAGAAGTAGAAGATGCACCAGGTTCAGTAGCTTCAAGCGATTTAGTATCAATGCGTCAGCAACATCCGTTACCTATAGAAAGACCAAATAAAAAATCTCAAGCTATGACACAAAACAAAGTACGCATGATCTGTTGCAAAAGGAAATAGAAGTTATACTAAAGATTTACCATGAATTCATCAAGACATAATAAAATCGTGTCATCAAAAATCTCTTCTGCAACAACATCAAGTGGATCTGACAGCCCCTTGTGTTTCTACAAGGATAGACAATAGTAAATTGGAGATAAGCCTCCTCTTTTACTGTTTGCCAAATTATGCATACAAACAAAGGATAACATCATTCTAGAGACTGCTAACAAAATTAATAATGCTCAAAGCATGCCGCTTTTGTATCAGTTAAAGATTTTCAAATGAAATACTTACTCCAAAAGCATACATAATTAATGAAAATGCTGAGTAAAGATTTTCTTTACATCAATGAAGAATTGGTTAAACTGTAATTTAAGTGTGTTAGAAATAAATGAATCTGTGTGATAGAAAAGGAATAAATTTTGGAGGTAGTTAATAGTTTTGATACACTTACTTGTAATAGGCTATGTACATTCAACATGAAGTCATGAAAATGAATCCTCTTTTTCCTCCAATTAGAGGGCCTGATGAAGAAAAAAATCAAGCATAAGATAAAGTCAGCAAAGATGATCAGAATACAAGGTCTGAGACTCAAAAGAAAACACTTGCATAAATATTCTGAAAATGTCTCATAAAATATTCCCCCCTATGTTGAGACTAGAGAAAAATATGTCAAACTCACAATTGATCAAAAAATAGATCCATCAGCATAGTTTTACCAGTACCCACTCCTCCATAAAGATATAAACCTTTTACAGGTGAATAAGAAGGATGTGACAAGAGACGAGACCATAGCCACCCGCTTCTGTTAAAGTAAAAGTTAAATTGAATTCAGAAGCTTGAACATAATGAAAAAATAAAAAATGATAAGTTTCAAGCAGACATATCAGCAGTAAGCAATTGCTTCAAAAAGTTATATACCAGAAATGTCATTAGACTAACCAGAAGAAGAATTCCAGGAAGGGCGTCAACTTCAGCAGGAGGAAAGCCAACAGCCCTTAAAAAAGGTGCATGACCATTGCCCCAACCACAATTGTCATTAAGGTAGTGCTTATCAAAAATGGATCTCTGTGCTTCAGTGCTGTTTTTGGTGAAAATTCAAATATGAAATTGAAATTGATTCTTGTTCTCTTCCACATGTACAGGTTGCATCCATACATAAATAAGTGCAGGCTTAGCAATGCAAACACACTGCACAAAAAATCACTTTATCCATTAGATCACTCATAAGTAATATAGTCATTTTTGTTTAACATTATGCAAATTAATCTGTTAGGGAAATTCATACAATCTCTCTGGTTGATTGAGTACATCCTTAGTTTCAAACTGATTTTTCTACCTAATCTGTTAGTGTTGAACATAATTTTCCATTTGCATAACACATTTGTATGTGTATGTATATGATCGATTAATTAGAAGACTGATGATTGTAATAGGCTAATAATAGCACACAAAAAGGGATGTGTGAACTTGAAATATGTCCAAATAGAAACAAAGTGAAGTAGCACCTGAAAACAAATGTGCAAGACAGCTTATAAAAACTATAACCTTATCCTAGTGTTATATGTTTGAATTGATGGAGCAACACCGGAGGAACACATTCGCTCAAAAATACTAGCTGCAAAGTGCAATTTGCCTACAACACGGAACAAACTGTATCAGCAAGCTTGCTACATCCATTGCAGAAACTGCATATTTCATTTTATTGGTAAATAATTGCAGGCAGAAAATGCTAAATAACTGCATGCAGAAAATAGAAACAATGCTACTTCCAACAGCATATTTCATCTTATTGGTAGATGAATCAGACACTAGTTTACTTAAACTGTGGCTATACCTCCATTGCTCAAAGCATTTACGACGATGCTAATTCCAACAGCAACCAAATCATGTCCCTCCTCTGTTGCTTGCTTATATAGCAAATATGCTTTTTCTTGTTTGCCACATTTGGCAAATGCATCATAATTGTAAATGTACATCTTAGTGGAACCTCTTCCATTCCTTCAAATGTACATTCCAAGTTGGTTACCGTTCTATCCTTCTCCTATAACTTAATCATATTTGTCCCCCCTCATCTCTATTTAAGATAATTAAGAGTTGTCAAAATGTTACCTTGTATGAGGCTTTGACCTGCACGCTGCATCGACTGTGATGGTTCTATTAAATTAACTTTCTCTAAAGATTTTGGCCAAACTTCTCGCAGTGCCCTTCGTCATCAGATTCGGAAGGCAATGAATAAATTTAAGAACATCAATAAACTTATAATATCAAAGTTAACCATTCACCAGAACAAAGTTCTAGAGTCGCGCTACCAAAAAGCTTAACCAGTCCCAGCTCCAAAACCTAGCACCCTAGCAGGGCAGAAACCCGGGAAGCCTTCTACGAACCTAAAAACACAAATAAAGCGTTCCATTGAGTTAAAAGTGAAAATAAGTAAAAAGTTACATGGAACACACCATAAGGAAACTGAATCCTACAGTAGCCAATTCACACCAATCCATCTTATTTTCATCTCTTTCTAAGGAAGAAAAGAATGACAAGAACCAAATATCCATTAGCCATGTTTGTTCTCTTACAAGTTAAGCAACTCATTTTCTTCTTCATTCTCTCATGATGTTTCAAAACTTTTAAGAAGCACAGATAATGTGATCATAGACTATTGAAAAACTCAGGGAGGCTAAAGATGATGTGATTCTCAAACTCAGTCCAAACTAATTCAGTAGCATTATACTTATTAGTTATCAAAAAATTTACCATTTAACCTTAGTTCAATCCAAAGAAGACAAATCCAAAGTAACCCTACTGTTGTTTTGAAAAGAAATTTTAATAGGCGAACTCTGAATTTCCGTTGAGCAATGAAAAGAAAATATAAAGCTTTCATTTTCCACGCTCTGCCCAAATAAGCTAACGATGCAATTCAATTGAGACAACAAATAAAACTAAAAACCCATATCAGAAAACAATTGACTTTCTCTAGTAGATGGCCTATGTTATAATATTTTTTGGTAAGAATAGGAAAATCCTATGTTATACACAGCTTACATTTCGTTTGTGTTTAACACATTAAAAGGAAATAAAAGAAAATCAGAAGGTGACGAAAACAATACTCGTGTGCGTTCTTCGTTTGTGTTTCGTTTTCAACACATCCAGCAACATTTCGTTCATGCAACAATAGAAACCAAAGAAATCAAATTCGCAGTTTCACAAACAGATAAATTAGCGAAGCAATCAAAGGGCTTTTGTTTAATACCTTCTGAAAATCCTTTGTATAACTGTGTCGGTATGAATCCAGCCTTCAATCTGTACAAATTATCAATAAACTGTCAAAACCTAGTAGAGAAGATAAATTGCAAAAGAAAGAACAATTCCAGAAACAAAAGACAAGGGAACGCAGAATAGAGAAATGGAACTTATAGGGAGAAGCGGGTAGATCGGTGAAGTGGAGCAGATAGATCGGCGTGTCTTGCCATTTTGTGGGTCGTGAGGGAGAGAAAGGGAGCGTATATAAAAACCCAACACACGCACACACAAAATAATGGATCAGGTTACAAACTGTTTGGTTCCACGTGAGGGAGAGAAAAGGGAGAAGAAAGTATACATCGACCTACTTCGAAATTTCAAACAAACGAAACAGGTTACAAACTGTTTGGTTTCTAAAAACAGATCAACAAGATTGGCGTTTAACTATAAAGGAAATGTATGTGAATCAAGAAAATGGAAAGATGGAAAGACAAGAGGGAAAGAGGAGATACACACCATTGCTGCTGAAGCTCGATCTCTTGTTCCTCGGAAGTGATGGAAAAGAGTGAGAGCGAATTAGGGTTAGCTCCTTGAGGGAGAGGAAAGGGTGAGCCGTGAGCGTGAGGGAGTGAGCGTGAGGAAGGGTGACGGTGAGGGAGAAAAACGTGAATAGAAGAGAAAAATTAAGATATTTTAGTACTTTAGAAGTCAGGCGTGTATTCGCTTGACTTTAAAACTTTACCTCTTAATTACAAGTTTGCCACCGTGTCTACTTATGTAGTCACGCGTCTGATAGCATGACTTTAAAAGTCTAATTTTTTTGCTATTTTTTCACTTTAGAAGTCAAGCGTGTATTCGCTTGACTTTAAAACTCGCGAGTTTTGCCTCTTAATTACAAGTTTGCCACCGCGTCAACATATAAAGTCAGGCATCTGAGCCCCTGACTTTAAATGTCTAATTCTTTTCCTGATTTTGCACTAGTGCGGGGATATAGCAAAGTTGCAGTCGGTGTCGTACGGTGTCATAATAGGTTCACCGGGGATATAGCAAAGTTGCAGTCGGTGACCTGTTAAAAGTTAAATAATGCGGTTCACTGGGGTTTTAGCAAAGTTGTAGTCGATGCCGTGTTGAGTTAATCATAAGTTATAATTTGACCGAGAGTGTTAGTAGGGGTCTCGGTAGAACTCACTGAGATTGTATCTCATTGTTTATATGTTGTTGTTTTACAGAGAAACAGGGACAAAAGAAACCATAGAGGCACGAGTAAGTGGCCCCGGGAGATGGATGATGACTTAGCTTTATGTTTAAGTTTATTTTCCTTCTGTTGTCTATGTATCACAATACTATGGCTTTAGTGTGATGTTTTTAGATTTCCGCTTTCTTGTATGATACTGAATACCATAGTTCCTGAATATTATGGTCTGAGAACCTTTTTATGGTCTTATGTGTAATAAGACTGCTTGATTGTTATTCAGTGAAAAACTATGTTGAAGTGTTCAGTAATTATGCAGGACTTGTATATCTCTGATGTGTTACAAATGTGCACTCAGGAATTTTTAGTCGACAAAAATACCGGGGTGTTACAGAAACCCTAAACCTCTCCCACATTAGAGGATCTGAGCACAAAGAGGATATAGAACCCAAAACCCACAAGAGAGAGAAAGGAAGAGAACAAATTTTTTTTGCAGATGAACTTAGTAGCAATGGCATAGATGATATGAGCTAAGAGAGCAGAGAGAACCCATAACCGATGAGAGCAAGAGAGAGAGATGTTTGGATGATCAGTAGCAATGGCGGTGACGACGCCTCCATGTCAGATATTCATAGTTGAATGGAAGCGGATTTTTTTAAGTATCATCACTTCGTAATAGTAAATTATTAATCTAAGTCTTGTTCGAGAGAGGAGAGAGACAAAAGTGAAAGAAAAAATGAAAGACCATTCACAACGACGTTGTAGTGAGGGGGCCGACGAAGAGGTTAGGAAGGGAAAGGGGAAGGGGCAGCGATGTCTTTGGGAAGGGGAGGGTGAAGAGATTTGGTTTGGGTAGTATACGATAGGATAACGTGGAATTTTCAATCCAATGGTTAATTAATTATCTTGAAATTTGTGGTACATTTTTCTTGTCGGCCTTGTGTGTACCATACCTAACCTATTCAGATCATGTATTCTAGCCAAACCCTAATTTTTAGCAAAAAAAAGAGGCAAAACATCAGCAACATTGATATTTTTTTACAGTTTCCATTTAACTCTGTAGAAAAATTGAACTTTTGTAATTGTCAGCGACAACATTGAACTTTTGTGAAATTTAAGGAACCAAATTAGCTAAAAATTCCTAGAATATGTAATAGGTAAATGTTATTATTGATGGTTGGTTGGGAGGGAGAATCAAATACGTTTTTTTGAGACTTTTGGTTCCAATTATCTTTATTTTTTTTCTTGTTATTTATACTAGTTTTCTATTTTTTTTTTATAAGTAAATGTTAGTTGCTAATTGTTAGAGGGATGAAAAAATGTTAGTTTTCAAGGTTTGAACTCTGAACCTCGTTCTTATACTCATTCAATATCTATTACTCCCTCCGTCGCATATTATATGTCGTTTTGGGTCATTTCACACATAATAAGAAAAATAGTTAATTTTGTATGGGAAAAAGAAATTGTAAGTTTTTTTACCAAATTAACCTCCATTAATGGTGACATTGGGAAGATAAGTTAGTTGAGTTATGAAAGAGATATTATTAAATAATGAATGGTATGGTAGGTAAGAAATATTAATGTAAAAGTCATGTATTAAGAGAAAAATTGGGATATATAGTTATTTATACTAGTTTTCTATTGATGCAAGTTGTATATATTGCTAGAATATCATCAGTGATTTATATTGTCAAAAAAAATCATCAGTGATTTATTTATTTTTAAATTTTTGATGCCATCAACGAGTTCTTTAATTTTAAAATTCGTTAGCCATCGACTGATAACAGCTTTAGCATTTTAATGTCAATATCTCAATTTTGGAATCCTGTGTTTGCCGCTCTGGTTTTGTTGTGACTCGTCTAGGTTTGTCCATTCGGTCTTTATAAAAGCTATTCGATTTTAAAACTTATTCGAATAATATAAAACACCAACACACAAATATTTTCTATCCCAGAACTACGTAGCTCTTGATTCTCTACCCGAAGATACGTAGGAGTATGGGGGGCCTACCTCTGTCAAGTGCAATAATAAAAAATCCTTTTTAGTCTTTTCTAAAACGTTTTTTTGTTAGCTCCCAATAAAAATACAAAAATAAATAATTTTTACTAAGTCTTTTTCATTTTTATTTCATACTAAAAGGGAAATAAAGATTTCGCAGTTAATATAGTTTTTCACAATTAATCAGATGTAACCTTTTTCGAAAGGATGTCGTGTGTGCTAATACCTTCCCTGCGCATAATCGACTCCCGAACTCAAAATCTGGTTTTCAAGGCCATTTTCATTTTTAAGGTATTTTTCAATGTTTTCCCTAATAATTAAATATTGGTGGCGACTTCATTGAACGCGAGGAATCCTACGGATCTCTCGGGTGCAACAAAGATGTATTAAATGATCAATTCTAATTTTATTCGCTTGTTTCCTAATTGTGTTTATCTTTTTTCTTTAGAAAAAATAAATTGTTTTGAAAAATTAACAAATTAGTGACATTGTTCTTTGTTAAGAAAGCGTCTCTAATCTCCACAATGTGTTATTCCTACTATGTTCAGCAAATCTCAGATCTGTATCCCATGGCTTCTATGTTCTCCTACGGAGCTAATCAACCATATGTAGTCGCTAACTCTAGTCCCACCATTGTTCTTCTTCAATCCTATTCACCATATCTATAGACGCAATGAATTTGAAGCTTCTAGATTGGTCTTCCAATGATGGAAACCCTAAACCTCTCCCACATTAGAGGATCTGAGCACAAAGAGGATATAGAACCCAAAACCCACAAGAGAGAGAAAGGAAGAGAGGACAACAATTTTTTTTTGCAGATGGAATTAGTAGCAATGGCACAGATGATATGTGCTAAGAGAGAAGAGAGAACCCATAACCGATGAGAGCAAGAGAGAGAGATGTTTTTGATGATCAGTAGCAATGGCGGTGACGACGCCTCCACGTCAGATAGTCATAGTTGAAAGGAAGCGGGTTTTTTTAAGTATCATCAATTTGTAATAGTAAATTATTTAATCTAAGTCTTGTTCGGGAGAGGAGAGAGACAAAAGTGAAAGAAAAAATGAAAGACCATTCACAACGACGTTGTAGTGAGGGGGGCGACGAAGAGGTTAGGAAGGGAAGGGGGAAGGGGCAGTGATGTCTTTGGGAAGGGGAGGGTGAAGAGATTTGGTTTGGGTAGTATACGATAGGATAACGTGGACCAATGGTTAATTAATTATCTAGAAATTTGTGGTACATTTTTCGTGTCGGCCTTGTGTGTACCATACCTAACCTATTTAGATCATGTATTCTAGCCAAACCCTAATTTTTAGCAAAAAAAATAGGCAAAACATCAGCAACATTGATATTTTTTTACAGTTTCCATTTAACTCTGTAGAAAAATTGCTTCTGTGAAATTGAACTTTTGTGAAATTTAAGGAACCAATACTATAAATATAAATTGAACTTTTGTAATTGTCAGCGACAACATTGAACTTTTGTGAAATTTAAGGAACCAAATTAGCTAAAAATTCCTAGAATATGTAATAGGTAAAGGTTATTATTGAACGTTGATTGGGAGGGAGAATCAAATACATTTTTTTGAGACTTTTGGTTCCAATTATATTTATTTTTTTGCTTGTTATTTATACTAATTTTTTTTTATAAGTAAATGTTAGTTGTTAATTGTTAGAGGGATGGAAAAATGTTAATTTTCAAGGTTTGAACTCTGAACCTCATTCTTATACTCATTCAATATCTCTTACTTCCTCTGTCCCATATTATATGTCGTTTTGATTCATTTCACACATATTAAGAAAAATAGTTAATTTTGTATGGAAAAAAGAAATTGTAAGTTATTTTACCAAATTAACTTTCATTAATGATGACATTGGGAAGATAAATTAGTAGAGATATGAAAGAGATATTATTAAATAATAAATGGCATGGTAGGAAAGAAATATTAATGTTTCATTGAGATTCTAAAAAAGTCATGTATTATGGGACCAATTGGGATATATAGTTATTTATGCAAGTTGTATATATATTGCTAGAATATCATCAATGATTTATATTGTCAAAAAAAATCATCAATGATTTATTTTATTTTTAAATTTTTGATGCCATCAACGAGTTCTTTTTAAAATTCATTAGCCATGGACTGATAACAGCTTTAGCATTTTTAATGTCAATATCTCAATTTTGGAATCTTGTGTTTTCCGCTCTGGTTTTGTTGTTTTCCTTATGTTGGATTCGGTTTAGTTTATGCCTTCCGATCTAGTACAAATTAATCTGCCACTTCACATTATTGCACTTTTTTTTCTTCCGATCTAGTTCACCTACTTGCATACTCCCTCCGTTTTCGATATAAACAAATATACCTACAAAATCAAGTTATCAAATATAAGCAAGTCAAAGTTTTTTAGTTAATATACCAAATCTATCCCTATTAATTACTCCACATTTTCTTTTCCCAATGCAAGTAATTCTTATTCTTGGTTTTTTAACTTTGTTTTCTTTTTCACGGTGTTCAAGAAAAGTTAGTAGGAGTAGTATAGGAATCAAACTTCTTTTTTTAACTGTTCTTAATAAGTGTGCGTAACTGTCTTTTGCTTAAATATATGAAAATGGGGGGAGTATATTTTAGCGGATTAGTTTTTGGTTTTTTCAAATGACTGGTTTACATATTCTATTTTTATTGACAAATGTTAGTGCTTTAATTAGTTAGAAATAGAGAAAATTATTAGTTTTGGTAATACCCGTCTTTTTTTTATAATAAGCATTCGGTGCATTTGATTCATAATCAAATGGGTAATACATGAAGAAATGTCAAAGTATTTTTGAGGACTAGCGGTAAATAAGGCCACCCCAAGTACATAATGAACAACCTTATTAGCACTGCTCCTGGTGAACTCTACCTGAGAGTTGTTACGAAAAAAGAAAACAGAGTCTTACAAGTTGAGACCAAACAACCAAATCCATAAATTACAACTTTACTAAAATTAAAAGCATCAACCACCATCTTCGCTCCTATGGTTTCACCCATTAGAACATACGTCATTGGGGTAACAACCATTTGTTATAGCACTCACGTGCGCCATTGTGATGAAAAGAAACTACCATATATTGGCAAAAAATATGGGTAATACATCATGATAAGAAACTACAAATTAATCTGCCACTTCACATTATTGCACTTTTTTTTCCCTTGACATCAACAATTAATTAAGAAAGTAGACTTGCTAGCTGGTTCACCTCCCTCTGTTTTCGAAAGTCAAAGCTTTTTTAGTTAATATACCAAATCTACCCCTATTAATTACTCCACATTTTCTTTTCCCAATGCAACTAACTTTTGGTTTTTTTTAACTTTGTTTTCTTTTTCACAGTGTTCAAAAACAGTTAATAGGGGTAGTATAGAAATCATACTTCTTTTTTAATTTTTTTTTAATAAGTGTGCGTAACCGTCTTTTGCTTATATATATGAAAACGGCGGGAGTATATTTTAGCGGATTAGTTTTTGGTTTATTCAAATGACTGGTTTACATATTCTATTTTTATTGACAAATGTTAGTGCTTTCATTAGCTAGAACGAGAGAAAATTGTTAGTTTTGGTAATACGCGTTTTTTTTTATAATAAGCATTCGGTGCATTTCATTCATAATCAAATGGGGAATACATGAAGGAATATCAAAGTATTTTTGAGGACTAGCAGTAAATAAGGCCACTCCAGGTACATAATGAACAATCTTATTAGCACTGCTCCTGGTGAACTCTACCTGAGAGTTGTTACTAAAAAAGAAAACAGGGTCTTACAAGTTGAGATTAAACAACCAAATCCATAAATTACAACTTTACTAGAATTAAAAGCATCAACCATTTGTTATAGCACTCACGTGCGCCATAGTGATGAAATGTAACTACCATATATTGGCAAAAAATATTCTACTAGATGTACATAGCATTTCAATTGGTGCCGAAGTATGTTAAGATGGATGAGAATTTGTCACAATGTACCTCCGTGCGCCCCACCGTGAACCCCTCCCCCCTCACCCATCCTCCCCCCTCTCCTTCGCCGTCCTCCGTGCGCCTCCTTCGTCATCCCCCCTCTCTGGTTGCGCCTCTGTTTGCGATTTCCAGCGTTTCTTTTTTGGTCGCCGTCTCTTGTTCTGCGCGCGTTTTGGTGGTTCGCGGGTCCGTGGTTTTGGATCTGGGTTTGCGATGATCTGATCTGGGTTTGCGACAATCGGATCTGGGTTGCGACGATCGGATCTGGGTTGCGAAGGGTGTAAGGTCTGGGTTGCGACGATCTGATCTGGGTTGCGAAGATCGGTTCCTCTTCTTTGCGCCGTCGGGTTGCGTCGTTGCCATTCTCTTTGCGCCGCTGTTCACCGTTCTGTCCTCGTCGTTTCAGTGGTTCTGTGGGGGGGGGGGGGAGAGAGAATGGGTGAGGGGGGAGGGGTTCACGGTGGGGGGGAGAGGATGGGTGAGGGGGGAGGGGTTCACGGTGGGGGGGGAGAGGGGTTCACGGTGGGGGACCAAATTTTTGTTTTAATTGTTTTAAAATAATTTTGTTTTAATTGAATTAATTGTTTTAATGTTTTAATTGAATTAAATAATAACGTGAGGGACCAAAATGAAACGAAATGAAAGATAAAGGACCAAAACGGATCAAAAAAAAGATAAAGGACCAAAGTGAAACGAAAATGAAAGATAAAGGACCAAAACGGACCAAAAAAAGATAAAGGACCAAAGCGAAATCTGGAGCAAAGATAAAGGACCAAAAGTGCTATTTAGCCTAAAAATTATAGTTAAGATGAATGAGAATTAAAAAAATCCAATACTACGATTGTAGAAAAAAACAATAATTTGGATTTTCTAGCCTTGGTACATGTTTCTGCAATTGGTAATGTTTGTCTTCACTTCTTATGCAGTGCAAGGATAGGGAGGTACAGGACGGCGACGACGGTGGTGGTCGCGAGAGCGAATCGGTGAAAACGAGCAGGCACAGCAGAGAGTGCAAGGGAGGAGGAGGGCGCAACGTTAATGGGGACGCATGTTCCCGCGGTGTTGTAGGTGGGCGACGGTGTTAGAGAACATGGCCGTTGCGGAGGTGGTAGAGGGTAGGAGAAGGTGAAGTCGTATTCCCTCTGCCAAATCAGTTCTGGCTTTTGAGTTTTTTTAATTGTTTTTTTAGTGAGCTTAAATCACAACCGTAAGAATCTCATTTATTCCGGGTGCTTCTAGGGTGAAGAGCAAATCAAATCTCTCACCGGTGAAACACTAAAATTGACCGTTGGATATTGTTTAAAATGCTATGAATGGTTAAGATTTAATCAACCAATATTAAATCTCAATCATTGATAAATTTTTATACTACATCCAACGGTCAATCTTAGTGTTTCACAGTGAAAGATTTAATTTACTCTTTCACCCTAGAAGCACTCATTTATGCCCGGTGTCACAATAATATGAAAAGAAATTGTGATGTCCATTTCCTCTCCTTCGGTGTGAAATCAGCACGTGTAGTCAAACAAGTGCATGTTAAAAATGATAGTCAAATTAAATTTCTGTAGAAAGACTCTCCTTAGGTGTGAAATTCTGCTCAAAGTTGATAAGTGCTAATGTTACTTGCTTTTTGATCCAAAAGAATGACACTTATTGAATCATTTGATATGAATTGAATATATTTTACCCCCAAAAGCTTGATTACCCCAAGTTTGAATTTAGCAATTAGAGGTTTAAATTTACAGTCTTTGTTGCATTTTAGTCCTTTTTGTAGTTTTAAATAGAATGGAATTGAAGTTGAAGAATTGTGAAAAGAATCCAAGTTAAATTGAGAGAAGAAGGAAGAGAAAAATGCATCTTGGAAATAAAGAAAGAAACTCTCATTGGACCATAAATTTCTTTGTCCAGCGAGACTTTAGATCAGAAACATGGTGGAACTATCACCTAACTTGAATGAGCCTAGTCTAGCAAGACAAGCTTGCTTCATGCGCAGGAAAGCTTTTTTATGAAGACCTCGCCAAGCGAGTTTTATTCTTGTTCAGCGCGACATGTTTACTTCATGTGCAGGAAACCTACTTTATGAAGGTCTCATCCAGCGAGAACTTAAATGGAGGTATGAGACTTTCAGAGCTGCTATAAAAGGAATTTCTACTTCATTTTCAAGGGATTATGATATTTGAAGAGGGGGAGAAGTTAAGACACGAACTGAACCATAGAAGGAGTGAAAATTAGTCATAGGAAAGCATGGAAAATTGGCAACCTTGATTATTCTTCAATTCTCAATCTAATATCTTTGTAAAGCATCCATATAAATGGAGTGCTAAGTTTTTTCTTTTTTGGATTGAATGTAATTGACTTCACTTTCTTGCATATATAAAGTTTCTGATTGAATTTATGATTAATCTCTTGTTTGGTTTAATGAGTTTGTCTTGAACTTAATGCTTTTGATAACTTGATTACCTAATGATTATGGATGATGTAATTGATTGCGAAACTCGTTATAGAATCTGAACTAGACAAAAATCATCTACAACAGCTAACAACTAGGAATAGAGTAAGTGTTATAGTTTTGTTTACCTAAGTTTAATGCTATGGATATGTTAAATGGTAGAGGAGTCTTCATTTATATCGATCAATAGATGTTTCAACAATGATTGAGGAATTGATATAGATTTAGTTTGGAAATTTTGTTATGGCATGGAATGAAGTTAATGAAATTCAATTCAAATGTATTTAAGTTATTTGAATTACCATCTTTAAATTTGTGTTTATGTTACAAGTACTAAAAACCAATCAAAATTCTCTTTATACTTCCCTTTAACATCATACTAGTTCAATGGCTTATTAATATTACCAAATCCCTATGAATACGGTACCTGATACATTGAATTAGAACGATTGTAAAACTTTTCATGAAAAAGTCTTATCAGAAACTAAGACCCAAAGCGCAAAGTGTAGAAAAGAAGTTAAGTGGCGGTTTTCAGAAGTTGCCAAAAGCTTTTGGACAAGTCGAAGGCATCCAATGGGACATAGCTGAGGTGGCGACAAATTATCACCAATCATTGGTGTCTTATTAGGTAGTTATAGGATTCAAATGGACATGGGTCTATCTTGCATTAAGTTAGTTATTCCTTGTAATTAACTCTATAAATAATAGGTTATAAGTAGGAATAAAGGCAGAATTCACAATATTCAGTAGCCTATATACGACTAACACATCCGATTACACAAGATCATTGTAGTTTGTGGTGAGATATGTATGTTCCTGCTATTTATTTTGTATTTCGAGTTCTATTTAGATGTTTAAGTTTCTTTTGACAATTTGAGTGCTTCACTCTTATCTTTTATTTGCTTTTACTTAACCTTTTTATCTAATTTCATGAAGTTCATTCCTTCAAGGATTGATTCCCATGTTTTTTTTAAGTCCTTGCTTTATTTTACTAGTGATTCGATTGATATTGATTTTGAGTTCTTTTCTAAAATCACTACTTTCACTCTTTGAAATTGTGTTAATTAATCTTTCACTTTAAACCAGTCAACTTGACGATACAAAGGATTTAATTTGAGTCCTCTTCAAACAAGAATTTCAAATTCATTTGTTTGCAGCGAAATTAAGTGGTAAACAGTTTGGCATTCCCAGTGGAACCAAGTTTGAGATAGTTTATGCAAAGGTTAATTTTGCATGCTTCTTCGAAGCGGTAAAATGGCTCATAAAAATATTAGTAGACCATGAACAAGTTCTCTCAATCAAAATAGGAATAAAAGTAATTCTGAACAAGAAGTCCAGCAGTAAGTTATTCAACTCTCTTAGTTCAATAACATAGATCATGTTGGTGATGGAGAACCAAGGTCTAATCCTATTTTAAGCTAAGTGGGGTTCGGGCGACCAACTGAACCAGAGAGTCAGAATGTTAACGCAATTCAATCACACTATGGTTTTCCTTATGGTTTTTAACGCAAAGCAATAAAAACAAGCACGTGTAATGATAAAATGACAACGGCGACGAACAGAAGGCAACAACATACACGATGATGGCAATCTATGATGTACATATACTTAGTTTTCTTGTCGTATCTGTAATTTATATGTGTTGTATTTGATACTTTCGATACTTCTGTGATACTCCTTAAGTATGTGGTAGAGTTGTATTAAAATGTGTTCCTTAGTTTTCTTAAAAAAATAAAAGTTCATATGCATCGTGAGGACACCTTCTGTATGCCTTATAAACACGAGAACGAAACAAATCAGAGTCATAAAACAACGAGAGACAAAATAAGCATCTCTAGTCTTTATATTACAAGTGCAACTCGCTAGTTTCTATGTGTCTCTTTGTTTTACCGTGCAAGCCTTTGTATATTTGGGTCTATGTATCTATATATTTTCTATTATTTTGTGAATATTTTATTTTTTTATAAACGAATCCTAGTCGTATCATATCCTGTTTTTTTCAAAGAAACTTGTATTATCATATCAGATTCGTTAGGGACCCTCATCCGCCCCCTCTAGACGTATCGTATCCTATGTTTTATAAACGAATCCTGACACGGGCTGCACATGGTTTGAGGGACACTGTTCGACGGGGCGACATAGTGGTTTTCGGCTACATCTCTGCTTCAGAGGTGTAAAGTAACCTTAACGAATGTCAGTGGGAAATCCAGGACCTCGATCAGGTCAGGGGTGCATTATCAAGTTTGTTTTGCTCACAATATTGTTGATTTTTTTTACTTATATTCTTACTTGATTCGTTGATATTTATCAATTTAGTCTCTAAGCTTACATCTCTATCTTATTTCACCTCTAAACTATATAAACATAGTAAATAGTCCTTAAAGTTTGTGTCACCGGTCAAATTAAATTCTAAAGTTTTATAAGTAGTTTCTTACAGACACTAACACTACTAGAGAAATAGTTTTTAGCGTCGGCCAAAAGCCAACGCAAATAGGCCAAAAGCGGACGCTAACCGTCTTTTAGCATCGGATTAGCGTCGGCCACGTGTTGAGGTTAAAATGTTAGAAGTTAAATCTAGCGTCCCATAAATCATAGCCGACGCTAACTTAGAGTCAGCTAAGCCGACACTAAAACGGACACTAATATTGGGACCGACGCTACATAGTCAACGAAAAGTATTAGCGTCGGCTTGGCCGACGCTATATAGTCAACAAAAAAGAGTCAACGAATTAACTAGCGTCCGCCAAGCTGACGCTAAAGTCAACCAGTAAACTAGTTTGGTAGCGTCGGTGTGGCCAACGCTAACTGAAGTTTTTTTTTTTAAATAATTGTCCTACTGCTCCTACTTTGTCCCTTTTACTACCACTGCTCCTAAAGCATTTTTAACAAAATCATGAAACAGCGTGCCATATCAAAATGCTTAATACCGAATACCATAAAACAAAACTGTCTTGAAACTTCAAAATATCAAGTGTTTTGTCATCCTACAAATACATAAAAGTAATCATAACAAGATCAATCCTCGCCATCAAGTGGCTCTTCATCCAAATCTTCATCATAATGAGGATGTGAATGAGAGCTACCACCACATGATCCACGCTCCAAAGCATCTAGGCGATCTACAAATAATTTTCTCATCTCATCTAAATCATTTTGTACCTTCTGAGAACGCTCATTCGCCTCTTGAGCCTGGGCTACTGCATATTGAGCAATCTTCTCAACTCTAAGTCTAGCTTCCCTCTCTGCTTCCAAAGATATCCCAAACATGAAACTAGAAGGATTCTGGGACTCTTGGATAAGCGACTTGGACCCAGGTCGGGCGTTCACAGATAAACCTGCTGTGCCATAGAGGCGACCACGGGTGCGAGGCCCCGCAGCCTGTATCATCCTCAAAATAATTAGTCGAATTATTTGGATGTTAACCCAATTGAATTAATTTAGTCGTTAATTGGTAAATTTATTGAGCGCTAAAATTAATTATTGATCGTCATAGGATCGTTAACCGGATAATACGGAATAAGGACAATTCGGAACGAAACAAGAGATTAAGGACAATATGGTAATTTGACCATGTTACCACTTATATATTAAATAAATATATATATATATGTGTGTGTGTGAGTGAAAGAAAGAGAATTAAAAGAAAGAAAGAAAGAAGAAGGGAAGTGTGAAACAGGGAGGAAAGAAAGGAAAAAGAGAAGAAATGGAGAAAGTGAGAAAGAGAAGAGGCGAAGAGGAGAAGAGAAGAAGAGAAGAGAGGAGGGGGAAACTTTCATCAAACTTCTTCTTCTTAGTCCCATTAGAATCCACTCACCTTCCTCTTCAATTTGGTACAAAAATCATCACCAGCAAACCATCCTCTCACTCTCCACCATTTTCGGATTTTAGGGAAAAAAATGGAGTTTTGAAGGTTGTAGCTCAAAGGAGGGATTAAGAAGGTGACTGATGATCCCTAGAAGCAATATTGTTGTTTGGGTAGCTCAATTATTAGAGTCTTGAAGCATTTGGAGGAATCAAGAGGTTAGGGTTCAAATTTGGGGTTATGTGTGAATAGTGATTGAAATGGAGTTTTACTCATGTTTAGGTTTATTCCATTTTGAAATGAATTTTATGTGAATTGGTTTCGAAAGATTTTGAGTCGAAAACGTTATTTTGAAATATATCGTTTTGACGAATTTCATATATGTTGATTTTTTGATTGGATTGAATGATCGAGTGATGTTATTGAATATGTTTTTGTACTGTTTTGGTGTTGGGATTAGACTGGAACAGGTACCGGAAGTGATCGGAATTGATCGGAACGACGAAAAATGCAAAGCAGAATGAAAATAGAATGTTGTCAAATGCGCACGATCCGTGCGCCCCCTGGCGCATGAACCGTGCGTCTGGTTCTGTTTCTATTTCTCAAATTTTTATAACAGGGCGCACGACCCGTGCGTGTGGGAGCACGGACCGTGTGCAGTGTTCTGTCCAAATTTTCCAAAAGTGCCCGAAACGATCCCGATCGATCCCAAACCTCTTTTAATCCTTTCCTAACCCTTTTCCAATGATTTTAGGCTTATAATGCCATGATTTTAAATGTGTTTTCAAAGGTTTTTATAATGGGTCGCAAAGTTATCTTTAATTCGAAAAACCGTAAAATAGTATATGGGAGCGAACACATAATATGCTTGTCCTGTGGAACTAAATGTTCATTAATGGTTGAATGTTAAAGAACCAAACGTTCAAGTGTCTGTCATGATATATGTATTATATCGAGTTGGGTGACGACCCACACTACAAGAATAAGCCCTGTTTCCTGCGAAACTTTCCGACGAACTCTTATTCGTCGCAATTTCCGATGGATTTCCGACGAAAAAGTCGTCGCAAATGCTCAGCAGAAGAGGCGCTAAAATTCCCGCTCAAGTTTGCGACGAAGTTGTTGTCCGTCGGAAATTTCCGACGGATATTTTCGTCGGAAACGTCAAAAAGTCCGTCGCAAAGTAACAGATCCAAAATTAAATGGAATATCTTCCCACGAAGAGTCTCATTTCACGCATCCATGCTCACTTCTCTCTCACTATTTCTGCCGCTCTCGCTCTCTGCCCTCACTCTCACCTTCCCTCAACATCAACCCTCCTCCGCCATCCTCCAACTTCCTCCACCGTCACTCTCTCATCAGTTCACCGCCACAAAACCTTTCCTTCTCCCTGGACCTCCCTCTTTTCTGCAAACCCTAACCTCCATTCCCGTTTTCGAAATCTGTCGCGCCTCCTCTCCTCCTTCATGCCTCCTCCGTCATGCCTCCTCCGTCATACCTGTCGCGTTCGACTCTTTTACTCATCTCTGCTCACGTTCACATCCAACAAGCAGCATCACATTCTCTGCTCATTTCTTCTACCGCCCAACAAGCAGCGTTCTCTCTTTTGTCCTTTAGGTTTTTCACAAACAGGTAAGCACATCTCATTCTCAGATTGCAAATTTATTCGTTGATTTTCTTGCATGTGTTATGAAATCCCTAATCTGTGTTTGTGTAATTTTGAAATCCCTAATCGGTGTTTGTCTAATTTTGCTATGAAATCCCTAATCTGTGTTTGTCTAATTTTGAAGTCCCTAATCTGTGTTTGTCTAATTTTGAAATCCCTAATCTGTGCTATGAAAGCCCTAGTCGGTGTTTGTCTAATTTTGAATCAATATATACAATATTTTATTCAATTTGATCAATAAATAAGTGCTTGTCAAAATTTTGTGTGGAATGAATGTTATTTAAATGCATACAGGAAGGATTTCAATGGTGGACTCCTTCACTTCCGGGAAGGTGAACTGACATGACCAACTTGGTGAGCTTTTGTAAATTCGATGTCGTATGAACTGGTTTTGCAAAGAATAAATACTCTATTGTATTCTTGTTTTCCCCCCTTTTTGCAGCTTGATCCACCTATTAAGGAAGCTTTTGATGTTGCCTACAGCAATATTTATGCATTCCATGCTGCTCAGAAGTCACCTGAGAGAAGTGTTGAGAACATGTCACTGCTGATTCTTGCTCTTTTAGGCTGGTTTTGATAGACAAATCTGGAGATTAATAGTTTAAGGCTGAATTGTCACTTATTTTAAGCTTACTGTTATCCATTATTAAGTAAAAATTTGTTATTCAATGGCTAGAAATCATTGTATTTCTATTGCAGTAGATGTATGTTATTACATGCTTTTGTGATTCTGCTTATTGAGAAGTAGGTGCTTGAAGCATTATCTAGGATTAGTTGAAAAATAGTATAATACTAAAAAGATCAACTCGATAGGTTATATTTACGTGTTGTTGTGATCAACTGATCATAGGGTTCCTCATTGTTGATTAGTCTTTTAAATTTTCATCTGTTTTCATGCATTTGTCAATAATTTCATGTCATCTGATTACCATACCTCTGTCCTTGTTCGCTATTAGTTACCCAATAATATCTTATTTATGTGAGTCTTGAGTTTTCCGAAAATTCAGGGAGTCCAATGCAAGAGAGTTGCAAGAAGTATTAATTCCGTGGGTCTTTATGTTCCAGGAGGAACTGCTATATTACCTTCAACTGCTTTGATGCTTTCAGTTGTAAGTTGAATAGATATTTCATTAGCACTTATCTTCTTCAATGTTCTAAAATTTTATTGCGTATATTGATTGCTGAATGTTAATTGTTTTGTATACCAGCCTGCACAAATTGCAGGATGTAGAACTATTGTTCTTGCGAATCCACCAACTCAGGATGGCTCGACATGCAAGGTTATTTGACTTTATTGTATGAAAATTGTAATTATGATGTAGTTTCGTTTCGTCCTTCTGACCAATGCTTTCCTGCAGGAAGTATTGTATTGTGCAAAGAAGGCTGGGGTGACTCACATTCTCAAAGCTGGAGGAGCACAGGTTTGAAGCATGATAATATAATATAACCCTTATCTGGTTTTGTGATTTGAATCTAATATTCTAATAGTTACCTTTACTTTTATTAATTTGTATCATTGTTTTATAAAATATATAAACAATGATTATTATGTCATTCTTCTCCATTGTAGGCTATAGCTGCAATGGCTTGGGGAACAGAAACTTGTCCCAAGGTTGAGAAGATTTTTGGCCCCGGAAACCAATACGTCACAGCTGCAAAAATGATACTTCAAGTAAGCCATTTATTTTTACATTAAAATCTACAGATCTGTATCCACTATTGCATTTCATACTTTGGATCTTAATGCTTTTTTCTCTTTTCTATTTCAAAATCTTTTGCAGAACAGTGAAGCCATGGTTTCAATTGACATGCCGGCTGGTCCATCTGAAGTTTTGGTCATTGCAGACAAGCATGCAGTTCCTTCTCATGTAGCTGCCGATTTGCTTTCCCAGGTTTAATGAGTTCTAAAATGCTTTTATTTGCTCTACTAACATTGTTCACCAAGTCATATTCGCAATGAGAATTGTTATCTATACGAAACTCATACTCTAGTGTAAGGCATAGTTGCGTACATCATTCTATAAGCTTCTCTATCTAGTTTCTTCATTATGATTCCAAATTTCAACACATGATTGTTATAATATTTTCGGCAGACATGTGATAAGAGTTATTTCTATTGCTTTTTGTTCTTTGTACACACTACAAAGTTGATTCCTAGACTTATTTATGTCTTTCTTGTGCATTGCCAATATTTATGAATCTAATTTACAATTTCAGGCTGAGCATGGCCCTGATAGTCAGGTTGTTCTTGTGATTGCTGGAGATGGTGTGGATCTGAATGCAATACAGGAGGAGCAAGCAGTGCCAGAGTCTTCCAATTTTATAAGTCTGTTTCAGTAGCCAAGTTAAGAAAAGAATCTGTTTCCCTCCTTTTGGTATTAGAGATAAGCATAAGAGTTGCTTAAGTATTTGCTTTGTTATCTCCGTAGGATGATAGCCATAACATTGAATTGGATGTAGCAAAATCTGTGATAGAACCCAAAATACACTAGTTGGAAAGGTTGTCTATTGATCAAACCCTACTTCCCCTGGTTTTATTCTTTCCTTTTAATAATATTGATGAATAATGGTGGACCAACAAGATTTACTTTTCCATTTATGAAGATTTCTGATTGCATATTTATATCTGCAAACAGAGAAGTTGTTTGTTCTCGATTCCAATTTTATTATTGTCTCTTGAAACAGATGTCTGGTCCACTAACTGCACTGATGCATGCGGTCCAAGTGATGAATTTACACTTAGAGATCGCGAAGAAACATCAACAGAAGGATATTCACCAACATCAACAGAAGGATATTCAGTTTAGTGCTGGACAATTATAACTATGTCAGATGTGGATAGGGATATAGTAGCTACGCATTTCACATAGGTAGATGTTGTACTAGGGAGATTTATTAAGCTTGAAAATGGTGTTATGTATGCTGTGTGGATGATCAAAATTTGATCGATTCATTCCATGTTGAAATATAGTAGGAATCAGATGGATTTGATCCAGTATATGTTCCTTTGTGTATGAAATTAGTATGTATAGATATAATTATTAAATATTATTTTGCATGTATAATTTAATTTTTTTTTAATTTTTTTTTAAAATTTCCGACGGATTTGCGACGGATTTGCGACGAAAAGGTGTCAGTGTTTGCGACGACTTTGCCACGGAAATTTGCGACGGGTTTCCGACGACTTTGCGACGGACTCATTTGCGACGAACATATCCGTCGGAAACGATTTGTGACGAGCGATTTTGCGACGAAAATTTGTCCGTCGGAAAGTCCGTCGGAAACGTTAATTTGCGACGAAAATCAGTGCGTTTCCGACGGATTTTGCCGTCGGAAATCGTCGATTTTCTTGTAGTGCCATGTTAACATACTAGGCGGGGCAGTCATGATCCCTTACCCTAGACTCCGTGCCATTAGGAAAAATGCTATTGGTAAGGGGGTTCGCCGGGAATATAACATTGGATTGCAGTCGGTGTTATGTTAAAAGTTATTGTGCAATACGCCGGGATTATAGCAGTGGATTACAGTCGGTGCCGTACTTTATTTGTTGTGCGATACACCGGGATTATAGTAGTGGATTGCAGTCGGTGCCGTACTTTATTTGTTGTGCGATTAACAGGTTCCCCGGGTATGTAGCGGTAACGCAGTCGATAATCTGTTAAAAGTTAAATGATGTGGTTCACCGGGTTTGTAGCAGTAATGCAGTCGGTGTCGTGTTAAGTTAAAATGGAACTCATAATTGAACCGAGAGTGTTAGTAGGGTCTCGGTAAAACTCACTGAGATTGTATCTCATTGTTTATATGTTGTTGTTTTAAAGAGAAACAGGGAAAATGGAGACCGCAGAGGCACGAGTAGGTTGAGCTCGGATGGTTGCGGATGACTTAATTTTATGCTTAAGTTTATGCTTCCCTTGTAGTCTATGTACTGCAACACTATGTCTTTAGTGTTATATCTTTCTTCCGCTTTCTTGTATGATACTGAATACCATAGTTGCTGATGGTTTATGGTCTGAGAACCGTATTGTCTTGTTTGTAAATAAGACTGTTTGGGTTATATTCAGCGAAAATTTATAGTGATATTCCGTGTCTCAGCAGGAAATATATCTCTGATGTTCTAGGGATGGTACACTTGGGTATTTTTACTAAATCAAAAAAATACCGGGGTGTTAAAGCCAATGTCCAGTGTAACACCCCATTCTACCCGGCTATTTATTATAAAGATCAGAGTTTCAAAATTTCTTTTTGAATGGAATGCTACACACGTACTTGATGTAACCATTTACAATACGCAACACCATTTAAATAATTTAAGGTACTCTTGATTTTTGCCAACAAAATCCACACATTATAATTTAAACGTCTCGCAGCGGAAAAATAACATAAACTCAAAATGCCAAACAACAGCCTCATCGGAATCATCGAGTCAATGCACACTAAAATCAACAACACTTAAATAACATTAGAAATCCTAATCCAACCCCCTAGGTGTCACGTATCAGAGCAGACCGACTCGGGAGTGAAAGGAGTAAGCCTTCACTCAGGACTACCTGTGGTAAACAACAACAGAAGGGTGAGTCTCAACTGCATAATAAAGACTATAATAAGAAGTATATTACATCATAGCATCACACTCACACAGTCACACAGTAGCATAGTCTATACAATTACCAACTAGCATGCTCATCATGAGGATGTATGCAATACAGTTATGCATGTGGTACCATTTTCCCAGACCGCAGCCTTATCATCATATTATCAACTCAGACCGCAGCCTTATCATTTCAAGTTAGAACTCAGACCGCAGCCTTATTATCATAATTAACAACTCAGACCGCAGCCTTATGTATGCATGAGACTCCATGACAAAACCACAATCATAATTATTCGCAACACGGTCCATGTATCCTATATCCCATCTTTAATTAATCTTAGTTTTAGCCCCCATGGCCTCATCACCAACCAACTCATTATTTTCTCCTCACAATCACGTCCCTAGGACTAGGATAACACTTAGGGACCAATCTAGCACCATTAGACTCGGAACTCAAACACAAGTCACGGGCGCCCCACTAGGCGCCCTAGGCGGCCACACTTGGCGCCCACACAACACCCAAACGCACACACATAGTAGACCACCTTAAAAATTGAAACCGCTCTAGCCAAAATGTTCAAAATGGGATTTGGTCACGCGAATACAGAATTTGGCTAGGGAAAATATGTTCAGAACAAGATGTGTGCACAAGGCACCCCTAAAACATGTCAAAATGATGCCCAATAGGACAACTTTCAAACCACAAGTGCAAATCTGGAAATTCTTTAGCCAAAATACTTAAAATATGATTTGGTCAGGTGAATACAAAGTTTGGCTCGGTAAAATATGCTCAGAACATGATGTGTGCACAAGGCACCCCTAAAACAAGTCAAAATGATGCCCAACCGGACAATTTCAAAACCACCAGTGCAAATCCAGAAATTCTTTAGCCAAAGTGTTTTAAATAACATTTGGTCAGGTCAATACAAAGTTTGGCTCGGTAAAATATGCTTAGAAACTGATGTGTGCACAAGGCACCCCTAAAACAAGTCAAAATGATGCCCAACCGGACAATTTCAAAACCACAAGTGCAAATCCAGAAATTCTTTAGCCAAAGTGTTTTAAATAACATTTGGTCAGGTCAATACAAAGTTTGGCTCGGTAAAATATGCTTAGAAACTGATGTGTGCACAAGGCACCCCTAAAACAAGTCAAAATGATGCCCAACCGGACAATTTCAAAACCACAAGTGCAAATCCAGAAATTCTTTAGCCAAAGTGTTTTAAATAACATTTGGTCAGGTCAATACAAAGTTTGGCTCGGTAAAATATGCTTAGAAACTGATGTGTGCACAAGGCACCCCTAAAACAAGTCAAAATGATGCCCAACCGGACAATTTCAAAACCACAAGTGCAAATCCAGAAATTCTTTAGCCAAAGTGTTTTAAATAACATTTGGTCAGGTCAATACAAAGTTTGGCTCGGTAAAATATGCTTAGAAACTGAGTTTACCCAAAAACATGTTTTATGCGCCTTGCCTAAGCATAGGCAGCAACCTGGCGCCCCACCAGGCGCCCCAGGCAACAACACTGGCGCCTGCCCAGAACACACGCACACCCAGTAGCAGGAACACAGCGCCCAGTGCGCCAATTCCCTCCCCCAGCACTAGGCGCCCAGGCGCCCCAACACAACCAAAACACCAAAAATTCTTAATCATTTTTCTAAACCAAAAATACCACAACAATCACAAAAACACACTGCACTTTTTCCAGCAACATCCAATCTCACATATATAAATTAAGAACACTTTAAAGCACAAAATTAACGCATGGAATCCAAACCTTAGCATAGGGAAATCAAATCAATCACACTAATTATCAATTCCAACAATCCTAAACGATTCTAACAAATAACAAATATGTCAAGTGGGATCCTATGGTTCACATACAACCTATTATACTCTCTATTATAAAGTGAGACTCCCCTAACCTTGATTATGACGAGCTAGAGCCTTTTCCACCGAAGCACCGACAAATCACCGAAATCAAGAAGCTCCTCCTTTTCACACAATCACGCCCTTTCTCTCTTTCCCTAGGAGCATTGCGAATTGATCAAAATAGAAAGGGTTAGGGAAATTCGAAACCTAAGCAATTGATAGAGAAAGGAAATCGAATCATAGAAGATTAGGAACCCTTACCTAGGAGCAAGGCGCACAAACCCTAGCTCCAAGCTTGAAATCGCCCTTCCTTCTCTTCTCCTCTCTTCGACTTTCTTTCTTTTCCTCTCTATTTCGACTTTCTTTCTTTCCTTTGACACTAGTGGGGCGCGACCTAGACCCCTAGTGTCTAAAGAGCGCCTAAGCCAACGGGCTTGGGCCTCTTGGGCCGTCACTTGAAATTCCGGTATTACCAACGCCATCCCCTTCAATTAAAATAAAATACCATATCATCACTTAATAAAATAAAAATAGTGCAACACTTTAAATAATTTAATTAATTACTTAATTAAATTATTTTAGGGTGTTACAACTCTCCCCCACTTAGGAAATTTCGTCCTCGAAATTCATACCTGAGTCAAATAGCTCTGGATAGGACTCCCGCATCCTACTCTCCAGCTCCCACGTCACGCTCTCGCCAGAAGCTCCCAACCATACCACCTTCACTAAAACAATGCTTTTCCCTCTCAGCACCTTCACTTCTCTATCATCAATCCTCACTGGCATAGTCTCCACAGTGAGATTATCTCGCACCTCAATATCATCCATATGGATCACATGAGACGGGTCCGGAATGTACTTCCGAAGTTGCGACACGTGAAATACGTCGTGCAAGTTCGAAAGGTTAGGCGGTAAAGCCACCCTATAAGCAACCTTTCCGACCCTCTCGGTGATCTGATACGGTCCAATAAATCTAGGAGTCAACTTCTTTGCTTTAAGCGCACGCCCAACACCAGCCATAGGCGTGACCCTCAAGAAAACATGCTCTCCAGCCTGAAATTCCAAATCCTTTCTCCTTCTATCATGGTAACTCTTTTGCCGACTTTGGGACTCTTTCATTTTCTCCCTGATCATTTTTATCTTCTCTGTAGTTTCTCTCACCAATTCAGGTCCAAGAACAACACTTTCGCCCGATTCATGCCAACACAAAGGAGTTCTACACCTCCGCCCATACAGTGCCTCATAAGGAGCCATCCCTATACTCGAATGGTAGCTGTTGTTGTAAGTGAACTCAATCAACGAAAGGTGTGTATCCCACGCACCTCCCTGCTCTAAAACACACGATCTCAATAAGTCCTCCAATGACTGAATGGTTCTCTCTGTCTGCCCATCAGTCTGAGGATGGTAGGCTGAACTCAACCTCAGTCTGGACCCCAATGCCTCTTGCAAGCTCCCCCAAAACTCCGAAGTAAACCTCGGATCTCTGTCAGATACAATACTCTTCGGGACACCATGCAACTTCACAATCACCTTAATATATATCTCGGCCAATCTTGCTACCGGATACGTGATGTTGATAGGAAGGAAGTGAGCAGACTTCGTCAACCTATCCACGATCACCCAAATAGAATCAAATCCCCGAACGGTTCTCGGTAACCCAGTCACAAAATCCATGGAAATGCTATCCCATTTCCATTCCGGAACATCTAAAGGTTGCATCAACCCCGCAGGCTTCTGGTGCTCAACCTTTGACTTCTGGCAAGTCAAACAGGCATATACAAATTGTGCTACATCTTTCTTCATACCAGGCCACCAGAATAATTTCTTCAAGTCATGATACATCTTTGTAGCCCCTGGATGAATACTCAGCTTGCTCCTATGACTCTCCTCAAGGATCATCCTCTTCATCTCAATATCATCGGGAACACAGATTCTGTCTCTAAATCTCAACACACCCTGGGAATCCAACCTGAAATCCCCATCCACATTCTGATCACCCGCAACTAACAAGTCAACCAGCTTCACATCTAATTTCTGGGCGTCTCTGATACTAACCAAGAAGTCATTACCAATCCTCAGCATACCCAGCTTAACACTCCGCGGTGTCACTTCACAAACCAGACTCATATCACGGAATTGCTCAATCAATTCCAACTCTTTTACCATCATTGTTGACATATGCAAAGTCTTTCGACTTAAAGCATCAGCCACGACATTAGCTTTGCCGGGGTGATAGTTTAAGCCAAAATCATAGTCTTTCAGCAGCTCTAACCAACGCCTCTGCCTCATATTCAGCTCCTTCTGATCAAACAAGTATTTCAAACTCTTGTGGTCGCTGAATACCTCGAATCTAGTGCCATACAAATAGTGCCTCCAAATTTTTAGCGCAAACACAATAGCAGCCAATTCCAAATCATGAGTAGGATAGTTCTTCTCATGAGTCCGCAACTGCCTGGACGCATAAGCGACTACCTTTCCATCCTGCATCAATACGCCCCCTAAGCCCATTCTGGAAGCATCACAATATACCACAAACGGTTGATCCGGCACGGGCAACACTAACACCGGAGATGTTGTCAATCTTTTCTTCAACTCTTGGAAACTCTCTTCACACTTAGCATCCCAAACAAAAATTCTCCCTTTACACGTCAATTGAGTCAACGGAAGGGCTAGCTTTGAGAAACCCTCAATGAACCTCCTGTAGTAACCGGCCAACCCCAAGAAACTCCTAATCTCAGTTGCAGACTTTGGGCTCTCCCATTTCAACACTGCATCAACCTTAGCTGGGTCTACAGCTATGCCATCACTAGAAATAATGTGACCCAAAAAGCTTACCTCACGCAGCCAGAACTCGCATTTGGACAACTTAGCATAAAGCTTCTTCTCTTTCAATACCTCAAGCACTAATCTTAAGTGCTCTGCATGCTCCTCTTCAGACTTGGAGTATACCAGAATATCATCTATAAAAACTACCACAAACCGATCCAAGTAACTATGGAAGATACGGTTCATGTACTCCATAAACACTCCTGGTGCATTGGTGACACCAAACGGCATCACAGAGTATTCATAATGTCCATATCTCGTTCGAAACGCTGTCTTCTGGACGTCCTCATCTTTTACTTTAATCTGATGATACCCTGACCTCAAATCAATTTTACTAAAAACTTTAGCACCCACCAGCTGGTCCATCAAATCGTCAATTCTCGGAAGAGGGTACTTATTTTTAATAGTCACCTTGTTCAACTGTCTATAATCCACACACAGGCGCATACTCCCATCTTTCTTCTTTACTAATAAAACCGGAGCTCCCCATGGTGACACACTAGGCCTCACAAATTTCTTTTCAAGTAACTCTTCCAACTGCTTCTTCAATTCAGATAACTCAGAAGCTGACATTCGGTACGGAGCCATGGACACAGGCCTAGTACCAGGCACAAGGTCAATCCCAAACTCTACTTCCCTCTCGGGTGGCACACTAGGAATCTCATCAGGGAACACTTCAGGGAATTCACACACCACCTGCAATCCTTCAACCATAGCTTGGTTTTCAGCAGACATAGACGCCATCAAAGCAAAAAGTTGACCACCATCCTTCATTACCTTATGCAGCTGATCCCCAGACAACAAAACAGACTCTCCCTCCTCAGGAGGAAAGAAACTCACAGACTTGCTGAAACAGTTGATGTGCACATGGTTATCCACTAACCAGTCCATACCAAGAATAACATCCAACCCTCCCAAAGGCAAACATATAAGGTCAACCAGAAAATCTCTGCCGAATACTGACAGAGGACACTTAGCACACAATAGAGAAGTAGTCACCGAACCCTTAGCCGGAGTGTCGATAACAATTTCCCTTTTCATATCAGACAATACTAGATTTAACTTTTCAGCACAAGCAGCAGCAATAAAAGAATGCGTAGCACCAGTATCAACTATAGCAATTAAAGGGGAACCATAAATAAAACAAGTACCTCGAATCTCATTGGGCCCCTCTGAGCCTGCTAGCGCGAAAACTCGTCCATTGGATTTTTCTTTCTTCGGTTTGGTGCATTTAGAACTGAAGTGACCAGCTTCACCACAATTGAAACACACTGATTCCTTACGATCACAGTTAGACGCCATATGACCTTTCTTCCCACAACGGTAACACATTACCTCAGTCTTGCAATCGAAACTTTTGTGACCCGGCTTGCCACAAGTGTAACACACTATATCAGCGGGAGCACCTCCCCCACTAGGCTTCTTACCCTCAGAAAATTTCTTACCAGCACCTGCCTTCCACTTATTTTTACCTCCAGACACATCATATGGTTTTCCCCTAAACTGATTATTCCTCTTTTCTTTCCCAATTTTGTAGGCAGCAGAACTGTCTTCTTCATAAATTCTACTCTTGTCGACCAATCTAGCAAAATCGCGTATCTCATGATACCCAATTGCCTTCTTAATGTCAGGTCGCAGGCCACTTTCAAATTTCACACATTTAGAGAACTCTGAATCAGCATCATTGGCGTAGTAAGGACAGAATTGAGCCAGCTCTTCAAATTTGGCTGCATACTCAGCCACAGTCTTATTTCCCTGTTTCAATTCTAGAAATTCCACCTCTTTCTTGGCCCGAATGTCTTCAGGGTAGTACTTTCTTTTAAATTCCCTTGTGAAGACTTCCCAAGTAATCTCTTCACCAGCAGTGTTCAACCTATGCAGCATCCCTAACCACCACTTGTCAGCCTCTTCCGCCAGCATGTGCGTCCCAAACTTCACTTGCTGGGCAGCAGTGCAATCCATAACACGGAATATCCGCTCTATCTCATTCAACCACGACAAGGCTCCATCGGGATCATACCGACCCTTGAAGGTGGGTGGGTTTTCCCTCTGGAACGTTGCCAGGTTACGGGCATTCAGATCAGCAGCAGCATTGTGTTGATTCCCAACAGCTTGGGCTATGGCCTGCAGAGCAGCAGCCAAAGCAGCATCATCCCTTCTAGCCATATCAACCTAGCACTGCAGCATAAACGACAATTTAGAAACTAAAGCAAAACACCTAATTGTCATACACAATATGACAGACAGACACACTTGGTCGGACAGACCGAACTTTTGCTCTGATACCACTAATGTAACACCCCATTCTACCCGGCTATTTATTATAAAGATCAGAGTTTCAAAATTTCTTTTTGAATGGAATGCTACACACGTACTTGATGTAACCATTTACAATACGCAACACCATTTAAATAATTTAAGGTACTCTTGATTTTTGCCAACAAAATCCACACATTATAATTTAAACGTCTCGCAGCGGAAAAATAACATAAACTCAAAATGCCAAACAACAGCCTCATCGGAATCATCGAGTCAATGCACACTAAAATCAACAACACTTAAATAACATTAGAAATCCTAATCCAACCCCCTAGGTGTCACGTATCAGAGCAGACCGACTCGGGAGTGAAAGGAGTAAGCCTTCACTCAGGACTACCTGTGGTAAACAACAACAGAAGGGTGAGTCTCAACTGCATAATAAAGACTATAATAAGAAGTATATTACATCATAGCATCACACTCACACAGTCACACAGTAGCATAGTCTATACAATTACCAACTAGCATGCTCATCATGAGGATGTATGCAATACAGTTATGCATGTGGTACCATTTTCCCAGACCGCAGCCTTATCATCATATTATCAACTCAGACCGCAGCCTTATCATTTCAAGTTAGAACTCAGACCGCAGCCTTATTATCATAATTAACAACTCAGACCGCAGCCTTATGTATGCATGAGACTCCATGACAAAACCACAATCATAATTATTCGCAACACGGTCCATGTATCCTATATCCCATCTTTAATTAATCTTAGTTTTAGCCCCCATGGCCTCATCACCAACCAACTCATTATTTTCTCCTCACAATCACGTCCCTAGGACTAGGATAACACTTAGGGACCAATCTAGCACCATTAGACTCGGAACTCAAACACAAGTCACGGGCGCCCCACTAGGCGCCCTAGGCGGCCACACTTGGCGCCCACACAACACCCAAACGCACACACATAGTAGACCACCTTAAAAATTGAAACCGCTCTAGCCAAAATGTTCAAAATGGGATTTGGTCACGCGAATACAGAATTTGGCTAGGGAAAATATGTTCAGAACAAGATGTGTGCACAAGGCACCCCTAAAACATGTCAAAATGATGCCCAATAGGACAACTTTCAAACCACAAGTGCAAATCTGGAAATTCTTTAGCCAAAATACTTAAAATATGATTTGGTCAGGTGAATACAAAGTTTGGCTCGGTAAAATATGCTCAGAACATGATGTGTGCACAAGGCACCCCTAAAACAAGTCAAAATGATGCCCAACCGGACAATTTCAAAACCACCAGTGCAAATCCAGAAATTCTTTAGCCAAAGTGTTTTAAATAACATTTGGTCAGGTCAATACAAAGTTTGGCTCGGTAAAATATGCTTAGAAACTGATGTGTGCACAAGGCACCCCTAAAACAAGTCAAAATGATGCCCAACCGGACAATTTCAAAACCACAAGTGCAAATCCAGAAATTCTTTAGCCAAAGTGTTTTAAATAACATTTGGTCAGGTCAATACAAAGTTTGGCTCGGTAAAATATGCTTAGAAACTGATGTGTGCACAAGGCACCCCTAAAACAAGTCAAAATGATGCCCAACCGGACAATTTCAAAACCACAAGTGCAAATCCAGAAATTCTTTAGCCAAAGTGTTTTAAATAACATTTGGTCAGGTCAATACAAAGTTTGGCTCGGTAAAATATGCTTAGAAACTGATGTGTGCACAAGGCACCCCTAAAACAAGTCAAAATGATGCCCAACCGGACAATTTCAAAACCACAAGTGCAAATCCAGAAATTCTTTAGCCAAAGTGTTTTAAATAACATTTGGTCAGGTCAATACAAAGTTTGGCTCGGTAAAATATGCTTAGAAACTGAGTTTACCCAAAAACATGTTTTATGCGCCTTGCCTAAGCATAGGCAGCAACCTGGCGCCCCACCAGGCGCCCCAGGCAACAACACTGGCGCCTGCCCAGAACACACGCACACCCAGTAGCAGGAACACAGCGCCCAGTGCGCCAATTCCCTCCCCCAGCACTAGGCGCCCAGGCGCCCCAACACAACCAAAACACCAAAAATTCTTAATCATTTTTCTAAACCAAAAATACCACAACAATCACAAAAACACACTGCACTTTTTCCAGCAACATCCAATCTCACATATATAAATTAAGAACACTTTAAAGCACAAAATTAACGCATGGAATCCAAACCTTAGCATAGGGAAATCAAATCAATCACACTAATTATCAATTCCAACAATCCTAAACGATTCTAACAAATAACAAATATGTCAAGTGGGATCCTATGGTTCACATACAACCTATTATACTCTCTATTATAAAGTGAGACTCCCCTAACCTTGATTATGACGAGCTAGAGCCTTTTCCACCGAAGCACCGACAAATCACCGAAATCAAGAAGCTCCTCCTTTTCACACAATCACGCCCTTTCTCTCTTTCCCTAGGAGCATTGCGAATTGATCAAAATAGAAAGGGTTAGGGAAATTCGAAACCTAAGCAATTGATAGAGAAAGGAAATCGAATCATAGAAGATTAGGAACCCTTACCTAGGAGCAAGGCGCACAAACCCTAGCTCCAAGCTTGAAATCGCCCTTCCTTCTCTTCTCCTCTCTTCGACTTTCTTTCTTTTCCTCTCTATTTCGACTTTCTTTCTTTCCTTTGACACTAGTGGGGCGCGACCTAGACCCCTAGTGTCTAAAGAGCGCCTAAGCCAACGGGCTTGGGCCTCTTGGGCCGTCACTTGAAATTCCGGTATTACCAACGCCATCCCCTTCAATTAAAATAAAATACCATATCATCACTTAATAAAATAAAAATAGTGCAACACTTTAAATAATTTAATTAATTACTTAATTAAATTATTTTAGGGTGTTACATCCAGAACTCAACTGCTACCGCTCCATCTACCTCTTGAATATCATCTCCAACCAAGTCAACCACATTTTGTTTGAATGTATCCTGATCAATAAGTAAAAATAATAAGCTACTAAAAATAATAAGCTATTATTAGGTGCTTAAAACAGAACAAACAGGTGCAGAACAAACAGAATAATAAGCTACTAAAAATACTTCAGCATAAAACAGGTGCAGCATAAAACAGAACAATACTTCAGCGTAAAACAGAGAACAACCAGCATAAAACAGAACAATGATTCTCATTCCTTAGGGAATCCAAACTATCCCAAATCTTAATGATGCCAAGGCAGCTTCAGTTGGAAGTTATGGCCAATGAAGTCGGTCACAATTATAGCTGCTAACTAATCAGTCACAATTATAGCTACAAACTATAATCTATAACAATTATAGCTAATTAGTCAGTCACAATTATCCCCACTTTAATGCAGAAACTAATCAGTCACAATTATAGCTGCAAACTATAATCTATAACAATGAATGAAAGTTCCAACTTGTAAGCTGTCTTTGTGGAAAAAGACAGCTAATCAGTGGGAATTTCCAACAACTATAGGTGCAGCCTTTTACAACTTCAACTTTAATTATTACTTTTAATGATGAACATTAACAAGTCAAAAGGTAGTCAAAATACATAGTAGCTTTTATGGTTTTCCAAAGTTAATTTGTGACACAAAACTTAATTAATAACACATAGTAATAAGGTTACAGTAATTAATACATTTAAAATCCAACCAAATGTGTATATATACATACGTATATATCCAGGTAGGAAGGAAAAAAACCTAGGTAATAGTTACTGAACCTTTTAAAAAAGTAATGATAATAGTAAGTAAAACTCATCAGGCTTCTAATTCAAACCTTGAGTACTTGCACTACTAGAAAAGGAAAACAAAACAAAACAAAGATAAGAAGGAGATGTTATCGTTCACGAAAAAAGACTTCGAAGAAGCTGAAGAATTTTCCTTTATATTAAAATGAGAGGGTAAGGAGAGGGCAAGGAGAACCATGCACAGCAGCAGGACACCCACATTATGACACAAAATGAGTTAGCAACAGGTACATTAGCAACAACTACTACTTAAGACAACAAAAGAATCTCTAAATAGTGTAGAAACATAGCATCGGTGTGGCCGACGCTACCAATATTATTAAATAAAATAAACATTTAGGTCTGCTGGATCTAGATTAGCGTCCCCCATGAACGACGCTAATGTCAGGCAATAAATTCGTGGGTTTGCGTGGGTCAAGCCGACTCTACTCCGACGCTATTAGCGTGGGTGTCGTGGCCGACGCTAAAAAACGGACCCTAAAATGCCATTTTCTAGTAGTGTAATGAGACAAATTTTAAATGCTAGTTTGACATATTTCACAAAATTTAAAAATCTATTTATTATTTTTATATATTTTAGGGACCAAGTAGAACATCTGGTATAAGTTGAAGAACTAAATTAAAAATGTATTCTTTATTTACTGTCAGAGTAGGACACACTCCAAATAACTAACATACAACAATAGTGGATCAATCATACGACGTATGTTTTATTCGATTTAATAAAAAATTTAGAATATGGCACAAAATAAAACAATAGTGGACCAATCATATGGTACATCAGACTATACACATCATTATCATTATCGTGACTCGTGAGATCATGAGCAGCCACCTCTTTTTTTTGTCAAACAACCAACTTTATTATATAAAGAGAGGGATCCAATAATGAACTACCAAAGTACATCAAAAAAATGGAATTGCAGTACTGGGCATGGATTTCTATCTCTATTGCCACTTTATTGGCATCCTATGTTTTTGTTTTGAGACGGTTGAATGGTTGGTACTATCAACTGAAACATAGAAACAAAGATTACCCTTTGCCTCCTGGTGATATGGGATTGCCTTTTATAGGCAACTTGGTATTCTTTCTCAAAGATTTCTTATCCGGTCACCCAGATACATTCATCAACAACCTTATTCTCAAGTAATCTCTTTCATTCTCAAGTAATCTCAAGTAACCATATATTTATTGTTATATATCATATACTATACTTTGCTTTTGATTTCAGATTTGGACGAGGTGGTATCTACAAGACTCACTTATTTAGGTATCCAAGTATTATTGTGTGTGAGCCTGAGATGTGTAGGCGAGTGCTGAATGATGATGTGAACTTTAAGCTTAGTTATCCAAAATCTATTAAAGAGTTGTTGAAATGTAAACCTCTAGATCGGATAGATTTGACGAGTGAAGGACACAAACATTTTCGACGCCTAGTCACTTCTCCCATTGTGGGTCACAAGGCACTAGCGGTGTACCTTGAACATCTTGAAGAAATTATAATCGATTCATTAGAAGAATTGTCTAGCAAGAAGCACCCAGTTGAGCTACTGAAAGAGATGAAGGAGGTTTCTTTCAATGCCATAGTTCATATTTTTATGGGCTCTTCCAATCAGCACATCATAACAAAGATAAGAAGTTCCTTTACCGATTTGTATGATGGCGTGTTGTCATTCCCCATCAATGCACCTGGCTTCACTTTCCACAAAGCACTCAAGGTGCTACTTCTTTTTTTGTTACTTTTTTTTCTACTGTGTTATTTGTGTGCAGTTTTTATAGGTTCTGTCGTTAACTACTTTACGTCGGAGAACCAGGTTGGGCACGTGAATACCCGGATTTGCCGGTCCGTGTGGTTCTCCTCTCCCAACAGAGTTTTTGTCACGCCCAAGATTCGATCTCGAGATCTTGGGGTGGGATCCAAGATTTTGAGTTACCCCTTAGACCAACCATTGTTGGTTTTTTATGTTACTATTATTATTATTATTATTATACATTTTTACGAATATATTTAGCTACTAATTTAACATATGCATGGTATATATACTAGGCACGCAAGAAGCTAATCAAAATAATTCAATCAGTTTTGGATGAAAGGAGGATGATGATGAAAATTGGTCAGCAAATAGGGGACAAAAAGGAACTTATGAATATTCTTTTGGAAGCCACGGATGAAAATGGTATGAAATATGAAGATGAGGATATTATCGGCATATTGATAGGACTTTTATCTGCTGGCCATGAAACTACAGCAACCGGTTTGATGTGGTCAATTACATATCTTACACAACATCCACATATTTTGAGAAAAGCCAAGGTAAATGTAATTGACTTTTAAGCACTAGTAGAATTACTAACTCTTTTTTTATAGGCAACATACTTAGTAATTAGTGCGTTAGTTGTTAAAAGGGAGAGAGGAGCGGGGTTTGAACTCCGTACGCCTAGAATTGGGAACTCTTAATTTTATGGAAAAGGGTATTAAGTAATTTTCTTGTATTAATTATATCACCACATTTCTTTGACTAGTGTCACCATATTCATACTTTTATAATTTATTATAATTGTTTCTTACCATATTTGGTAACCAGACAATTCATAGAACACGTTTACACACACACATATATATATATATATATATATATATATATATATATATATATATATATATATATATATATATATATATATATAGTCCTGAGGTAGGACCTGAGATGAGGTGGAGATTGCTTGTCGATATTGAGATATGCCTTGTAATTCTATTGCTTGTAATTATAGTAGGTGTAGTTAGAAACCTAGTCGAAATGGGCCAGTCGAATGGGCTAGTCAAAATTATGGGTCTGTGCCTGTTTCATTGTATATAAATATAGACGTCAGTAGCATGTAATTCTGAACCCTACTTTTATGAAATTCAGTGCAACTTTTACCTAATTTTATATTGCCCTACTTATTCCTCTGACACCTAGCGCCGCCACTTCCTTTTCTTCTCTCTTTCACGTGTTTATCCCCAACAAACTGGTATCAAGAGCTTGTTAGATCCTTACAAAATCTATCAAGATTCATGGCAGCGCGAGACAACTCTGGTGGAGGTATTCCGGGGAACCTCCCAATCTTTGACGGAAAGGATTATGAATGATGGTGTGCGCAGATGAAGGTGCTGTTTCGATATCAAGATGTTCTTGATGTCGTGAATGATGGTGTTCCACCCTTGGCAGCAAACGCCACTGAAGCGGTGAGGAACAACCATCATTCGCTGAGGAAGAAAGATGGAAAAGGGCTGTTTTTGATTCACCAATGCGTTGATTCCAACATCCTGAACCTGATCATCGACTGTGATTCAGCAAAGGCAGCTTGGGACATCCTAATGAACTCGTATGGAGGAGCAGATAGGCTGAAGAAGATACGTCTACAGTCGCTCAGGAAGCAGTACGAGGGCTTGAAGATGACAGATGGAGAATCGATTGGAGATTTCATTACGAGGTTAGTAGCATTAACTAATCAAATGAAAGGTAATGGTGAAACTGTGACTGAAGTAAAGAAAGTCGAAAAGGTGCTCAGATCCTTAACCCTGGAATTCGACTACGTTGTTACTGCTATCGAAGAATCCAAGGACCTAGATACATTGAAGTTAGATGAACTTCAGGGTTCCTTAGAGGCTCATGAATTGAGAATAAGGCAGAGAAGTTCAAAGAAAGAAACTGAACAAGCCTTGCTTTCATACTCCTCTAAGAGAAATTGGAAGGTAGGCAACAATGAGAAGGGTAGAGAAAAGGGATCAAGCAGTAAGAAGAAAGAACAAGGATCTTTCGACAAGAAGAAGGGAGACCTGTCGAAAGTTCAGTGTTATAACTGTCAGCAATTTGGGCATTATAGGAACAAGTGTAAAAACAAGAAAGTTCCTAGGGATAAAGATGCAGAAGCCAAGTTTGCTAATGATAATGACTCAGACTGTAACACCCCTTTCTACCCGTCAATTTGTTTATAAAAATCAGAGTTTGAAAAGAAATCTCGTTCACAGGAAATGTTACACGTACTCAAATCAAACATTTAACTCAAATTAATACGTCCACGTAGCACATCACAATATCAAAAACTCAAACCTCATGGTTAACGTCGCTTATAAAACTTCTCATAACACAAACAACTACGCAGCGGAAATTTGTAAAACATAACCAAATAGTCCACATGGACAAAATAAACAAAAATCATTAATAAAGGCCGAGTTCATTATCCCCCCCCTGAGTGCTACGTATCAGAGCATGACGACTCGACTCGAAAAGTGAAGCTAATACCTTCACTGGGAATCACCTGCACGTTACCAACACGAGGGCAACATTCAAACAGGAAAGGGTGAGCATCATTTCAGTCTATATAATAGAAAATATGATAAGCACTAATCATAGGCTACGCACTAGAATAATCAGCATCCAATACACAAAACATCCACATCACAGTCATCAGTCACATCATGTACAAAACTCATCTCACGTCATATAGATTTATGAAATGCAACCCACTCGCGGGTATATGCATGAAGGTACCTTTTCACAAAACGTCGCTTAGCCACTCAGGCCTCATCATCACTTAGCCACTCAGGCCTCAAAACATCACTGGGTTTTATGCATATGGGCATGAGACTCTATGACATGCACCGCTCACTTCACAAAATCACACAATAACTCAGGTCACAATCAACAATGTGACCCATCACTTACCTGTTTGCTCGCACGGAGCACAACACCTGCCAAATTCATAATCATCACACAACATCACTAGGCCACTTAGACCTTAACCTCACTTAGCCACACAGGCCCCAATTGACACTTACACATAAACATCATTTAACTCAAACATTAGCCACTGAGGGCAGAAACGTCATTTGACTAGCCACCAAGGGCATCCTCGTCATTTACACATCATTATCATTAACTTTGGCCACTAGGGGCAAAACAGTCATTTTGACACTACCGTGTTTAAAACTGTTGTTTATACACTAAAAAGGATTTTTAAAGAGTTCCACGTCATTTTTCAATGTCACTAGGACGACCACCGGGGACAGCCACTTGGGCGTCCACAAACAGTCAGAAAATAACAATTTTTCATTTTAAAAATTGAACCCACGAATAGACAATGTAAAAAGCTTCATGACACTTTTCGAATCGTTCAAAACGGACGTCTAAGTCAAAAGTTATGATAAAAACAGTTTTTGAAAAATTAGGCAACATCCAGGGAACAGGCGCCTTAGGCGCCCAGGCAACCAGGCAACAAGTGCACAGGCGCCCAGCGCCCAGGAGCAACAGCGCGCCACTCAGCGCAACAAGCAACACTGACACGGGCGCCTAGCGCCCAGGGAAACACGCGCAACGCAGCGCAACACAAAAACAAGACACGGACACGGGCGCCTAGCGCCCAGGCGCAACAATGCGCGCACAACACAGCGCCATAGGCGCTCAGCGCCCAGGCGCGCACACGCACACACACAGACAACACGGGCGCCAGCGCCCAGGCGCGCCCCTACGCGCAACAGCAACACAGAACAGGCGCCCAGCGCCCAGCATAGGCGCCCAGCGCCCAGAACCAGCAGCAACATCCAGAATTTGCCCAACATTTTTTAACAACTCAAAATTCGTTTTCTTCACAATTTTAAAACATAAAACTCCAATTTTTCCCAGCAACTAAAACACACTTATCCCATTCCAATTTACCAAAACTCAATTTATCAAAATTCAATTAAAACAAACATCAACACTAACATCTTTATGGCGCCCTAGGCGCCCAACAATCACACCCTCATGCGACTTCACTTTCAACAATTCAAACACATAGATCACACCATAGTTCTCATTACATACGCATAGCATCATCAATAGTGCAATTCGTAGATCAAACACCAAGCAACAATCGAATCGCATGAACTCATGATTAACACATATATATATATATACGAAAATTTGGCATCAAGAACAATCAAGAACGCAAGAACATCAAAACCATCATGCAATCTAGGAGAAACCTTAGATCTAGGGCCTATCATAGAATGTATTAGATAGAGTGATAGAGCTCCCCTAACCTCGAAATTGAAGAACGGAGGCTCCGGAGATAGTCACGTACAGGATCACAGCAACAAAACCACGCTCCTCGCCCTTCCCTTGCTTGCGACTCCTCTCCTCTTCCTCTTCTCTCCTTACGGCGCTTTTCCCTTGCTCTCTCTCTATCTCACGCTCTTTCTCTCTTTCTTTTGGTTTTCGCAAAAAGCCACAAACCCTAGCCCCCTACGACAAAACCCCCTTCGCACCTTTGGAGATCATGGGCTTGGGCTTTTTCACTTAAGCCCAAGTCATGCAAGTGGCGCCTCCACTCTTTCCTAATACCACCAAAAATAAATAAAATTCTAATTAATCGAATTACATCCAATAATTAAATTTAAATCCCCAATTATTTAATTAAATAAATTAATTAAATAATTTTAGGGTGTTACATCTCTCCCCCACTTAGAATATTTCGTCCTCGAAATTTACCTGGTCAAACAACTCTGGGTAGGACTCTCGCATCTTGCTCTCTAGCTCCCAAGTCATACTCTCGCCGGCAGCTCCTAGCCAGACCACTTTCACTAATGCAATCTCTTTGCCTCTAAGCGCCTTCACTTCACGATCCTCAACCCTTACGGGCATCGTCTCCACAGTGAGATTATCCCGCACCTCTACATCGTCCACTTGGATCACATGAGATGGATCCGAAACATACTTCCGAAGTTGCGACACGTGAAACACGTCGTGCAAGTTCGAAAGATTTGGCGGTAAAGCCACTCTATAAGCCACATTTCCAATTCTCTCGGATATCTGATAAGGACCAACAAATCGAGGAGTGAGCTTCTTCGATTTCAACGCCCGACCAACACCGGTAATAGGAGAAACCCTCAAGAACACATGCTCACCCTCCTGAAACTCTAAGTCCTTCCTCCGCTTGTCATGATAACTCTTCTGACGACTCTGCGAAGCCTTCATCTTCTCACGGATCATCTTGATCTTCTCTGTAGTCTCCCGGACAATCTCCGGTCCCAACACCACACTTTCCCCCGAATCATACCAACATAATGGCGTTCTACACTTTCGACCATACAATGCTTCAAACGGTGCCATCCCGATACTGGAATGGTGACTGTTGTTATAGGTAAACTCAATCAACGCAAGATATGAATCCCATGAACCCCGCTGTTCCAATACACAAGCCCTCAACAAATCCTCTAACGACTGAATTGTTCTCTCTGACTGACCATCGGTCTGGGGATGATATGCCGAACTCATTTTTAACTTAGAACCCAATTCTTTCTGCAAACTCTTCCAAAACTCGGAAGTGAACCTCGGATCCCTGTCTGACACAATACTCTTCGGAACACCGTGCAGCCTCACAATCTCCTTGACATATACCTCTGCCAACCTCGACACTGGATAAGTGATATTAATAGGAATAAAATGAGCAGACTTCGTTAACCTATCAATGATCACCCAAATAGCGTCATGACCCTTAGCTGTATTCGGTAACCCCGTCACAAAATCCATTGCTATGCTATCCCATTTCCACTCTGGTATTTCCAACGGTTGCATTAGCCCTGCAGGCTTCTGATGCTCTACCTTAGATTTCTGACAGGTCAAACAGGCATACACAAACCGCGCCACATCTCTCTTCATACCATACCACCAAAACATCTTTTTCAGATCTTGATACATCTTCGTTGCTCCAGGATGGATACTCAACTTGCTACGATGACCTTCCTCTAAAATTGCCTTTTTCATCTCTTCATCGTCAGGAACACAGATCCTACCCCGGAACCTCAACACACCACTGGAATCCAATTTGAATTCTTCATCTTCAGATTGACCAACCCCATTAATTAAATCCACTAACTTAACATCTGACTTCTGAGCCTCTCTGATGCTGCCCAGGAATTCATTGTCGATCTTTAGCATTCCCAGCTTGACACTGCGAGGTGTCATCTTACAAACCAAACTCAAATCTCTGAATTCTTCAATTAACTCTAATTCCTTCACCATCATAGCCGACATATGCAAGGACTTCCTGCTTAAAGCATCAGCCACGACGTTAGCCTTGCCGGGATGATAATTCAAACCGAAGTCATAATCCTTCAAGAGTTCCAACCACCGACGCTGTCTCATATTCAACTCTTTTTGATCGAACAGATATTTTAGACTCTTATGATCACTGAACACTTCGAACCTTGAACCATAAAGGTAGTGCCTCCAAATCTTGAGCACAAAAACCACAGCAGCCAACTCTAAATCGTGCGTAGGGTAATTTTTCTCATGAATCCGCAATTGCCTCGACGCATACGCAACGACCTTCCTATCCTGCATCAACACACCACCGAGACCCATCTTCGATGCGTCACAATACACAACGAACGGTTCCTCTGGATTAGGCAACGTCAAAACAGGCGACGTCGTCAATCTCTTTTTCAGTTCCATAAAACTTTCCTCGCATCGAGCATCCCAAACAAAAACTTTACCCTTGCAAGTCAACTGAGTCAATGGGAGGGCCAACTTGGAAAAACCCTCGATGAACCTCCTGTAGTACCCAGCCAAACCCAAAAAGCTTCTAATCTCTGTTACGGACTTCGGAGACTCCCACTCCAACACTGCTTCTACTTTTGCCGGATCAACCGCAATACCATTACCAGAAATCACGTGCCCAAGGAAACTCACCTCTTTCAGCCAGAACTCACACTTCGATAACTTGGCGTACAACTTTTTCTCTTTTAAAATTTCCAACACTGACTTCAGATGCCCAGCATGCTCTTCATCTGACTTAGAATAAACTAGAATATCATCTATGAAGATTACCACAAACCGATCTAGGTAGTCATGGAAAATACGGTTCATATATTCCATAAATACACCAGGAGCATTGGTCACACCGAACGGCATCACTGAATACTCATAATGCCCATACCTCGTTCTGAACGCCGTTTTCTGAACATCCTCATCCTTTACTTTAATCTGATGATATCCGGACCTCAAATCAATTTTGCTGAAAACACGAGCACCTACTAATTGATCCATCAGATCGTCGATCCTCGGAAGCGGATACTTATTCTTGATAGTTACCTTATTCAACTGACGATAGTCCACACATAACCTCATGCTCCCATCTTTCTTCTTCACTAACAATACCGGAGCTCCCCACGGTGATACACTCGGTCTTACAAACTTTTTCTCAAGTAATTCTTCAAGTTGCGTCTTCAACTCAGACAGTTCCGACGCCGACATTCTGTACGGAGCCATAGACACAGGCCTCGTACCAGGTACAAGATCAATCGAAAATTCAACTTCTCTCTCCGGTGGCACACCCGGAATCTCATCAGGAAAAACCTCAGGAAATTCACGTACTACCTTCAGCTCTTCAATAACAGCCTGACTCTCAGCAGACAACGAAGCCATCAACGCAAATAACTGAACTCCTTCTTTCTTCAATTTCTTCAACTGGTCAGCAGACACTAAAACCGAACTTTCTTCACCGAAACTAACCGACTTGCTACGACAGTTGATATGAGCGTGATTATTCTCTAACCAGTCCATGCCTAAGATTACATCCAGACCTCTCAACGGCAAACAGACAAAATTCACAATAAAGTCCCTGCCGAAGATCGACACGGGACACTGAGAACACACCTGGGACGTAATCACCGACCCCTTCGCAGGAGTATCGACAACCATATCCCCACACATAGCAGATAAAACAAGACCCAATCTTTTACAGCAATCAACAGAAATAAAACAATGGGTAGCACCAGTATCAATAAGAGATTTCAGAGAAGTACCATTAATAAAACACGTACCTCTAATCAGACCATCATCATCCTCAGGCTCCTCTCCTGCCAATGCAAATACCTTCCCAGTAGACCTTTCCTTTTTCGGCTTTGTACACTTCGTACTGATATGCCCAGACTCACCACAGTTGAAACACACCACATCCTTGACCTTACAATCGGCTGCCATATGACCCTTTTTACCGCAACGGTAGCAATTCCTATCATCCGACCTACACGTAGTACTCTTGTGGCCAGGCTTGCCACACTTATAACAGACAATGCTAGCAGGGGCATCTCCCCCACTAGGACCCTTACTTCCAGCAGCCTTCTGATAACTCTTACCCGCAGGAACCTCATACGGCTTGCTTCGACTCTGAAACTTGCCCTTTCTCTCAGAAGTAGCTTTGTAGCGAGCAGTACTGTCTTCCTCGAAAATTCTGCAACTGTCAACCAGATCTGCGAACACACGAATCTTCTGATAACCAATGGCCTGTTTAATATCAGGCCTCAACCCATTCTCAAATTTGATGCATTTAGAAAATTCAGCTGTAGCCTCACTGTAATGTGGATAAAATTTGGCTAGCTCCACAAATTTTGCCGCATAGGCAGTCACAGACATACCACCCTGCTTCAGCTCCAAAAACTCTATCTCTTTCTTCCCGCGGACGTCTTCAGGAAAATACTTTCTCAGAAATTCCCTGCTGAAAACCTCCCAAGTAATCTCTTCCTGCACAGCCTCTAACCTCTGCCTAGTAGCCAACCACCAGTCGTCGGCCTCCTCGGCTAACATGTGGGTACCAAAGCGGACCTTCTGCTCAACAGTACAGTCCATCACCCTGAAAATCCTCTCGATCTCCTTCATCCAAGCCATAGCACCATCTGGATCATACTTGCCCTTAAAGGTGGGCGGATTCTCCCTCTGGAAGGTAGTCAGACTCCTAAAACCAGCATTATCACCAACATTTTGCTGACCCTGCACAGCCTGAGCCATAGCTTGCAATGCAGCAGCAAGAGCAGCGTCGTTTCTTCCAGCCATTACGAACTATCACTGCAGCACAAACTAAAGATTTAGAACTAATCTAATGTCATAAGACACTACGACAGGACAACATTGGCCGGACAGACCGAACTGCTCTGATACCACTAATGTAACACCCCTTTCTACCCGTCAATTTGTTTATAAAAATCAGAGTTTGAAAAGAAATCTCGTTCACAGGAAATGTTACACGTACTCAAATCAAACATTTAACTCAAATTAATACGTCCACGTAGCACATCACAATATCAAAAACTCAAACCTCATGGTTAACGTCGCTTATAAAACTTCTCATAACACAAACAACTACGCAGCGGAAATTTGTAAAACATAACCAAATAGTCCACATGGACAAAATAAACAAAAATCATTAATAAAGGCCGAGTTCATTATCCCCCCCTGAGTGCTACGTATCAGAGCATGACGACTCGACTCGAAAAGTGAAGCTAATACCTTCACTGGGAATCACCTGCACGTTACCAACACGAGGGCAACATTCAAACAGGAAAGGGTGAGCATCATTTCAGTCTATATAATAGAAAATATGATAAGCACTAATCATAGGCTACGCACTAGAATAATCAGCATCCAATACACAAAACATCCACATCACAGTCATCAGTCACATCATGTACAAAACTCATCTCACGTCATATAGATTTATGAAATGCAACCCACTCGCGGGTATATGCATGAAGGTACCTTTTCACAAAACGTCGCTTAGCCACTCAGGCCTCATCATCACTTAGCCACTCAGGCCTCAAAACATCACTGGGTTTTATGCATATGGGCATGAGACTCTATGACATGCACCGCTCACTTCACAAAATCACACAATAACTCAGGTCACAATCAACAATGTAACCCATCACTTACCTGTTTGCTCGCACGGAGCACAACACCTGCCAAATTCATAATCATCACACAACATCACTAGGCCACTTAGACCTTAACCTCACTTAGCCACACAGGCCCCAATTGACACTTACACATAAACATCATTTAACTCAAACATTAGCCACTGAGGGCAGAAACGTCATTTGACTAGCCACCAAGGGCATCCTCGTCATTTACACATCATTATCATTAACTTTGGCCACTAGGGGCAAAACAGTCATTTTGACACTACCGTGTTTAAAACTGTTGTTTATACACTAAAAAGGATTTTTAAAGAGTTCCACGTCATTTTTCAATGTCACTAGGACGACCACCGGGGACAGCCACTTGGGCGTCCACAAACAGTCAGAAAATAACAATTTTTCATTTTAAAAATTGAACCCACGAATAGACAATGTAAAAAGCTTCATGACACTTTTCGAATCGTTCAAAACGGACGTCTAAGTCAAAAGTTATGATAAAAACAGTTTTTGAAAAATTAGGCAACATCCAGGGAACAGGCGCCTTAGGCGCCCAGGCAACCAGGCAACAAGTGCACAGGCGCCCAGCGCCCAGGAGCAACAGCGCGCCACTCAGCGCAACAAGCAACACTGACACGGGCGCCTAGCGCCCAGGGAAACACGCGCAACGCAGCGCAACACAAAAACAAGACACGGACACGGGCGCCTAGCGCCCAGGCGCAACAATGCGCGCACAACACAGCGCCATAGGCGCTCAGCGCCCAGGCGCGCACACGCACACACACAGACAACACGGGCGCCAGCGCCCAGGCGCGCCCCTACGCGCAACAGCAACACAGAACAGGCGCCCAGCGCCCAGCATAGGCGCCCAGCGCCCAGAACCAGCAGCAACATCCAGAATTTGCCCAACATTTTTTAACAACTCAAAATTCGTTTTCTTCACAATTTTAAAACATAAAACTCCAATTTTTCCCAGCAACTAAAACACACTTATCCCATTCCAATTTACCAAAACTCAATTTATCAAAATTCAATTAAAACAAACATCAACACTAACATCTTTATGGCGCCCTAGGCGCCCAACAATCACACCCTCATGCGACTTCACTTTCAACAATTCAAACACATAGATCACACCATAGTTCTCATTACATACGCATAGCATCATCAATAGTGCAATTCGTAGATCAAACACCAAGCAACAATCGAATCGCATGAACTCATGATTAACACATATATATATATATATACGAAAATTTGGCATCAAGAACAATCAAGAACGCAAGAACATCAAAACCATCATGCAATCTAGGAGAAACCTTAGATCTAGGGCCTATCATAGAATGTATTAGATAGAGTGATAGAGCTCCCCTAACCTCGAAATTGAAGAACGGAGGCTCCGGAGATAGTCACGTACAGGATCACAGCAACAAAACCACGCTCCTCGCCCTTCCCTTGCTTGCGACTCCTCTCCTCTTCCTCTTCTCTCCTTACGGCGCTTTTCCCTTGCTCTCTCTCTATCTCACGCTCTTTCTCTCTTTCTTTTGGTTTTCGCAAAAAGCCACAAACCCTAGCCCCCTACGACAAAACCCCCTTCGCACCTTTGGAGATCATGGGCTTGGGCTTTTTCACTTAAGCCCAAGTCATGCAAGTGGCGCCTCCACTCTTTCCTAATACCACCAAAAATAAATAAAATTCTAATTTAATCGAATTACATCCAATAATTAAATTTAAATCCCCAATTATTTAATTAAATAAATTAATTAAATAATTTTAGGGTGTTACAACTCTCCCCCACTTAGAATATTTCGTCCTCGAAATTTACCTGGTCAAACAACTCTGGGTAGGACTCTCGCATCTTGCTCTCTAGCTCCCAAGTCATACTCTCGCCGGCAGCTCCTAGCCAGACCACTTTCACTAATGCAATCTCTTTGCCTCTAAGCGCCTTCACTTCACGATCCTCAACCCTTACGGGCATCGTCTCCACAGTGAGATTATCCCGCACCTCTACATCGTCCACTTGGATCACATGAGATGGATCCGAAACATACTTCCGAAGTTGCGACACGTGAAACACGTCGTGCAAGTTCGAAAGATTTGGCGGTAAAGCCACTCTATAAGCCACATTTCCAATTCTCTCGGATATCTGATAAGGACCAACAAATCGAGGAGTGAGCTTCTTCGATTTCAACGCCCGACCAACACCGGTAATAGGAGAAACCCTCAAGAACACATGCTCACCCTCCTGAAACTCTAAGTCCTTCCTCCGCTTGTCATGATAACTCTTCTGACGACTCTGCGAAGCCTTCATCTTCTCACGGATCATCTTGATCTTCTCTGTAGTCTCCCGGACAATCTCCGGTCCCAACACCACACTTTCCCCCGAATCATACCAACATAATGGCGTTCTACACTTTCGACCATACAATGCTTCAAACGGTGCCATCCCGATACTGGAATGGTGACTGTTGTTATAGGTAAACTCAATCAACGCAAGATATGAATCCCATGAACCCCGCTGTTCCAATACACAAGCCCTCAACAAATCCTCTAACGACTGAATTGTTCTCTCTGACTGACCATCGGTCTGGGGATGATATGCCGAACTCATTTTTAACTTAGAACCCAATTCTTTCTGCAAACTCTTCCAAAACTCGGAAGTGAACCTCGGATCCCTGTCTGACACAATACTCTTCGGAACACCGTGCAGCCTCACAATCTCCTTGACATATACCTCTGCCAACCTCGACACTGGATAAGTGATATTAATAGGAATAAAATGAGCAGACTTCGTTAACCTATCAATGATCACCCAAATAGCGTCATGACCCTTAGCTGTATTCGGTAACCCCGTCACAAAATCCATTGCTATGCTATCCCATTTCCACTCTGGTATTTCCAACGGTTGCATTAGCCCTGCAGGCTTCTGATGCTCTACCTTAGATTTCTGACAGGTCAAACAGGCATACACAAACCGCGCCACATCTCTCTTCATACCATACCACCAAAACATCTTTTTCAGATCTTGATACATCTTCGTTGCTCCAGGATGGATACTCAACTTGCTACGATGACCTTCCTCTAAAATTGCCTTTTTCATCTCTTCATCGTCAGGAACACAGATCCTACCCCGGAACCTCAACACACCACTGGAATCCAATTTGAATTCTTCATCTTCAGATTGACCAACCCCATTAATTAAATCCACTAACTTAACATCTGACTTCTGAGCCTCTCTGATGCTGCCCAGGAATTCATTGTCGATCTTTAGCATTCCCAGCTTGACACTGCGAGGTGTCATCTTACAAACCAAACTCAAATCTCTGAATTCTTCAATTAACTCTAATTCCTTCACCATCATAGCCGACATATGCAAGGACTTCCTGCTTAAAGCATCAGCCACGACGTTAGCCTTGCCGGGATGATAATTCAAACCGAAGTCATAATCCTTCAAGAGTTCCAACCACCGACGCTGTCTCATATTCAACTCTTTTTGATCGAACAGATATTTTAGACTCTTATGATCACTGAACACTTCGAACCTTGAACCATAAAGGTAGTGCCTCCAAATCTTGAGCACAAAAACCACAGCAGCCAACTCTAAATCGTGCGTAGGGTAATTTTTCTCATGAATCCGCAATTGCCTCGACGCATACGCAACGACCTTCCTATCCTGCATCAACACACCACCGAGACCCATCTTCGATGCGTCACAATACACAACGAACGGTTCCTCTGGATTAGGCAACGTCAAAACAGGCGACGTCGTCAATCTCTTTTTCAGTTCCATAAAACTTTCCTCGCATCGAGCATCCCAAACAAAAACTTTACCCTTGCAAGTCAACTGAGTCAATGGGAGGGCCAACTTGGAAAAACCCTCGATGAACCTCCTGTAGTACCCAGCCAAACCCAAAAAGCTTCTAATCTCTGTTACGGACTTCGGAGACTCCCACTCCAACACTGCTTCTACTTTTGCCGGATCAACCGCAATACCATTACCAGAAATCACGTGCCCAAGGAAACTCACCTCTTTCAGCCAGAACTCACACTTCGATAACTTGGCGTACAACTTTTTCTCTTTTAAAATTTCCAACACTGACTTCAGATGCCCAGCATGCTCTTCATCTGACTTAGAATAAACTAGAATATCATCTATGAAGATTACCACAAACCGATCTAGGTAGTCATGGAAAATACGGTTCATATATTCCATAAATACACCAGGAGCATTGGTCACACCGAACGGCATCACTGAATACTCATAATGCCCATACCTCGTTCTGAACGCCGTTTTCTGAACATCCTCATCCTTTACTTTAATCTGATGATATCCGGACCTCAAATCAATTTTGCTGAAAACACGAGCACCTACTAATTGATCCATCAGATCGTCGATCCTCGGAAGCGGATACTTATTCTTGATAGTTACCTTATTCAACTGACGATAGTCCACACATAACCTCATGCTCCCATCTTTCTTCTTCACTAACAATACCGGAGCTCCCCACGGTGATACACTCGGTCTTACAAACTTTTTCTCAAGTAATTCTTCAAGTTGCGTCTTCAACTCAGACAGTTCCGACGCCGACATTCTGTACGGAGCCATAGACACAGGCCTCGTACCAGGTACAAGATCAATCGAAAATTCAACTTCTCTCTCCGGTGGCACACCCGGAATCTCATCAGGAAAAACCTCAGGAAATTCACGTACTACCTTCAGCTCTTCAATAACAGCCTGACTCTCAGCAGACAACGAAGCCATCAACGCAAATAACTGAACTCCTTCTTTCTTCAATTTCTTCAACTGGTCAGCAGACACTAAAACCGAACTTTCTTCACCGAAACTAACCGACTTGCTACGACAGTTGATATGAGCGTGATTATTCTCTAACCAGTCCATGCCTAAGATTACATCCAGACCTCTCAACGGCAAACAGACAAAATTCACAATAAAGTCCCTGCCGAAGATCGACACGGGACACTGAGAACACACCTGGGACGTAATCACCGACCCCTTCGCAGGAGTATCGACAACCATATCCCCACACATAGCAGATAAAACAAGACCCAATCTTTTACAGCAATCAACAGAAATAAAACAATGGGTAGCACCAGTATCAATAAGAGATTTCAGAGAAGTACCATTAATAAAACACGTACCTCTAATCAGACCATCATCATCCTCAGGCTCCTCTCCTGCCAATGCAAATACCTTCCCAGTAGACCTTTCCTTTTTCGGCTTTGTACACTTCGTACTGATATGCCCAGACTCACCACAGTTGAAACACACCACATCCTTGACCTTACAATCGGCTGCCATATGACCCTTTTTACCGCAACGGTAGCAATTCCTATCATCCGACCTACACGTAGTACTCTTGTGGCCAGGCTTGCCACACTTATAACAGACAATGCTAGCAGGGGCATCTCCCCCACTAGGACCCTTACTTCCAGCAGCCTTCTGATAACTCTTACCCGCAGGAACCTCATACGGCTTGCTTCGACTCTGAAACTTGCCCTTTGCAGATAACAGTAGAGTTACTGCTGAAGGAGTAGGTACCATAAAGTTCCTGTCGAAAGATGGTAAGTGGTGCTACATCCAAGGGGTATTTTATGTACCAGATATGAGGAGCAATCTGCTAAGTATTGGGCAGATGATTGAGAAAAACTTCACCGTCAAAATGGGTGATAACAGTCTCAGCTTGTTTGATTCGACCAAGAAGTTGATTCTGAAGGTGTTAATGCAGAGTAACAGAACCTTCAAGATCAAATTGCAAGTAGTCGAAGAACATTGTCTCCAGACCACTGTCGAAGAGGAGCACTGGAAGTGGCACAGAAGATTTGGCCACCTCAACTTCAAGAGCTTGAGTCAACTACATGAAAAGAAGATGGTTCATGGGTTGCCTGCAGTAAAAGTACCTGTCGAAGTTTGCGAGAGTTGTTGCAAGTCGAAGCAACCAAGAAACTCGTTTAAATCAGAAGTACCTAGCAGAGCAGAGAAGAAGCTAGAGGTGATATTTTCTGATGTCTGTGGTCCTTCGAAGTATGTTCCTTAGGAGGGAATAAGTACTTTGTCACCTTCATTGACGAATACACTAGAATGTCCTGGGTGTATTTGATCAAAAGGAAGAGTGAAGTACTAGAAATATTCAAGAAGTTTAAGGTAATGATTGAAAAGTAGAGTGAATGTGAAATCAAAACCCTTAGAAGTGATGGAGGTGGTGAGTACAATTCTCATGGATTTGTCGAGTTCTGTGAGAAAGAAGGAATTGTGCATGAAGTCACTGCACCTTACACGCCTCAGCATAATGGTACTGCTGAGAGGAAAAACAGGACCATCCTCAACATGGTAAGAAGTATGTTGAAGGAGAAGAAGCTACCTCATAGTTTATGGGGAGAACTTGTAGCCACAGCAGTGTACATTCTGAACAAATGTCCCACAAAGAGATTGATTGGGAAGACACCTGAAGAAGCTTGGCTAGGAAGAAAGCCAAGTGTCAAACATCTCAGAATAATTGGCTCAGTATGCTATAGACATGTCCCTGAGCAACTAAGAAGCAAGCAGGATGATAGAGCACAACAAATGATTCTTGTTGGCTATCACTCGACAGGAGCATACAAACTGTATGATCCTGTGCAAAAGAAAATAGTGAAAAGCAGAGATGTCGTAATAGATGAGTCGAAACATTGGAACTGGGAAGAAGGTTGTGAGAAAACTACAATGATGGACTTCGACGAAGTCTCTGATCGAGATAATCAGAATGAAGAGGTCGAAACTGAAGAGCCAGAAGAACCCATTGCTGTCGAACCTTTAAGAAGGTCGCAAAGGGAAAGGCAGAGATCAGTACGTAAGACTAGAAGGATTCGACACTTACCCAGATTCTGCTATTACAGCAGAGGGAGACCTGACACACTTTGCACTAATGGCAGAAGCAGAACCAGTGAGCCTGGAGCAAGCCCTTAGTCACAAGCAGTGGAAGGAAGCAATGGTTAACGAGTTGAAGTCAATCGAGAAGAATGATACTTGGAAGCTAGTCGAACTTCCAAAAGAAAAGAAAGCCATAGGGGTGAAGTGGGTCTTCAAGACCAAGGTCAAGCCAAATGGAGAAGTGGCCAAGTACAAGGCCAGGCTAGTAGCCAAAGGGTTCCTGCAGAAACCTGGTTTGGATTTCAATGAGGTCTTTGCCCCAGTAGCCAGGATCGAAACCATAAGATTGGTAGTAGCATTGGCAAGTCATAAAAGCTGGCCCCTACATCAACTAGATGTAAAGTCAGCAGACAAGGTTTGTCTCAGAAGTTTACTAGATGCACCTGGTTTTGAGTCGAAGGGTAAAGAAGACAAGGTTTATAAGCTGGAGAAGGCCCTGTATGGGCTCAAGCAAGCTCCAAGAGCGTGGAACAAGAGAATTGATGGATTTCTCTTGGCTCAGAAGTTTACTAGATGCACTAATGAACATGGAGTATATGTGAAGAAGAATGGAACTTCGACTCAGTTGTTGTTGTGCCTGTACGTAGATGATCTACTTGTAATTGGCAGCAATGAAGTCGAAGTCGAAGCCTTCAAGAAAGTGATGATGTCAGAATTTGAATTGAGTGATCTGGGACATCTATCATATTTCTTGGGGATGGAGTTTAACAAGACAAGTAATGGTATACTCCTGCACCAGTCGAAGTATGCAGCTGATATCCTGAAAAGATTCGACATGAGCAACTGCAAGGAAGTTTCGACACCATCAGACATTAGCAGCAAGCTGTCGGAAGACGACGAAGGGATTGAAGTAGATGCCACCTTGTTCAAACAGATCGTGGGCTCCCTAAGGTACTTGTGCAACACTCGACCTGACATTATGTTTAGTGTCGGAATGATCAGCAGATTCATGGAGAAGCCGAAAAGCTCTCATATGGTAGCTGCAAAAAGGGTACTAAGGTATGTAAAGGGAACACAAAGTTATGGTATTCTGTTCCCTAGCAAGAATGTGTCGAAGAATGGTAATGAAGTGTTTGGCTACACTGACTCCGACTGGAGTGGAGACAGGAGTGATCGAAAAAGCACAAGTGGGTATGTCTTTATGTATGGTTCGACACCCATCTCTTGGTGCTCGAAGAAGCAAAGTATTGTTGCGTTGTCCTCCTGTGAAGCAGAGTATGTAGCTGCTTCCTTTGCAGCATGTCAAGCATCATGGCTGAGCATGCTACTGGTCGAAATTGGAGTGCACAGGGTCGAAGGAATGAAGTTGTTGATCGACAACAAGTCTGCGATAGATCTCGCCAAGAATCCTGTTGCACATGGTAGGTCAAAGCACATAGAAACCAGATATCACTTCCTGCGTGATCAAGTCAACAATGAGAAGCTGAATCTGGAATATTGTTGTTCGGAGCTTCAGATAGCTGATGCAATGACCAAGCCATTGCAAAAGGGAAGATTCGAAGAACTGAGAACAATGCTTGGGATGATGTCGCTCAGCAATGTGAATTAGGAGGGAATATTGAGATATGCCTTGTAATTCTATTGGTTGTAATTATAGTAGGTGTAGTTAGAAACCTAGTCGAAATGGGCCAGTCGAATGGGCTAGTCAAAATTATGGGCCTGGGCCTGTTTCATTGTATATAAATATAGACGTCAGTAGCATGTAATTCTGAACCCTACTTTTATGAAATTCAGTGCAACTTTTACCTAATTTTTTATTGCCCTACTTATTCCTCTGACACCTAGCGCCGCCACTTCCTTTTCTTCTCTCTTTTACGTGTTTATCCCCAACAGTCGACATATCCTCCGAGCTTTGTGTGGTCGACCGAGTGGGTGTGGTACCTGCATACACTCCGACAGCCAAGTAAGTATAGTGAAGTCTAGTGTGAAATGAGTTATGAGATCATACTTGGGGCGTAGGGGTGCTCTGGTATTTATAGGGCAGGTCGGTGACTAATATATGCTGGAACACCTGACAGGCCACGTGTTTACTCGAATTTTCCACTCAATTGACCCTCAACCTAGAACATTTTTTTTTGTTGAGATAATTACTTTAAAGTGATTAATTCTTATGTCTTCAGTTTTTTATGCTTTTATATATTAAATAGTTCATGTCATAACTAAGTACATAATTCTAAGTTGATGAATATAATGCTAGTAGTTTATTGGTTATATGGTGTATATAGGAAGAGCAAGAAGAAATTCTGAGGACAAGACCAGCCTCCCAGAAAAAATTAAATCATCATGAAATCAAGCGAATGGTTTATCTCTCTCAAGTGAGTATGGAAATATAGTTGAAATTTAAATGACATACTATTGTCTTTCATGTATATTTTACACATTTGTGAAAAAAATTTAACTTAGAATGTTAAGACAACATTGAATAAATGACAACAATGAATAAATGAGAAGAGATGTGGCTGATCTTGTAATATCTTGCAGGTAATCAATGAAATGTTAAGATGTGCCAACATTATTTTCTCAACTTTTCGAGAGGCAATTGCCGACGTGAACATCAATGGTTGTAGTTCATATTCAGTGCAAACATTTAAACTAATTAGTTATTTCTAGTTATTAAAGGAGAATAAAAATACTTATATGTCATTAATTTGCTCAATATTTTTAGGTTATCTTATACCAAAAGGATGGATAGTGCTAGTCTGGGCAAGAGCTATTCATATGGACTCTGAATATTATCCAAATCCTAAAGAGTTTGATCCAACCAGATGGGATGTAAGTTGCATTGACATGTAAATACTAAAAAAATTGAATTAGTAATGAAAACTAGAGACAGATAAAATATACGTGGTCTTCAATTTTGGCATTTCTATTTTTGTGACAAAATTATAGACAAATACAATTTTGCTCTTTTCTAAATTTCTTCCATAGTTATACTTTTTTCTAATGGTAATATTTCTAAATTTCTTCCATAGTTGAACTTTTTCTAAATTTTGCTCATTTCTTAAATATATAATATTATTATGTGCAGAGTACAAAAGCAAAAGCAGGAACCTTCATGCCTTTCGGAGCAGGAAGTAGGCTCTGTCCTGGAGGTGACTTAGCAAAACTTGAGATTTCCATATTTCTTCATTATTTTCTTCTCAATTACAGGTAAACATTTTTTGTTATATCATTTTTTTCCTCCACAACTTTTTTACTATTTTAATTCAATTGTTAATTTATTATTTTTTATTTATAAGAATTTTTTGAGTAAATGGATCGGTATATTGTGACGGGAATATGCTTATTTATTTTTCATTTGGCAGAGATACTTAGAATTTTTTGTCTATTTTTACTTATATATTTTATAGGTTGGAGAGAATAAATCCAGAATGTCCTATTACCAGCTTGCCAACACCTAAGCCCAAAGACAACTGTCTAGCTAAGGTGATAAAGACCTCATGTGTTTAGTTGAGTAAAATAAAGTGGTAGAGTTCACTTGGTTACAAATAAACTGTTTAAATATGTTTTTGTCCCTGTAAATCTAAAGATATTTGATTTTAGTCTGTGGAATTTTTTCAAAAAATAAATACCTGTAAATACAATTTTTTATTTATTATGATCTTTCTGTTAGTGCTTCTGTTTGACATCTGATGATCTGTCTACCAAATATCATATGTGGATTTTCCACGTAATTATATTTTGTTTCTATTTATTTTAAAACGTGAGTTGAATAAATTCCCTAGTCAAAATTAAGGTTCATCCTCTTGATGTTCTTCATCTTCACTAGTGCAGAAAAAGGATTTAAAGTCAAGCAAATTAGCCTTTTAAAGTCAGGCGCCAGCTTGACTTCTATTAAAGCGACTTCGTATGACAAGAGCTTTAAAGTCAAGCGACGGCTTGACTTCATATGTTTGTTTTTAAGTCATACAATCACCGCCTGACTTTAATTAATGATGTTCGTTTTAGACCAGCCTCTAGGAATGACTTTTCAAGTCAGGCCAGAGTCTGACTTTAAAGCTTTATTTATGTCAGGCTTTATGTCCGTCTGACTTTAAATGTGCTTATATTTTAAAGTCAGATTTATATCCGCCTGACTTTAAAAGTTTTTTTTGGCTTTTTGGCCATTCCCCAGCATATACAAATTTGGCTCCACTAGGCATAAAATTCATTAAACGAGCAACACACATTCTATTTAAAAGTACAAAATTACTAAATTTTTGCTCCAAAAGTATCATTAGCAATTCAACATTCAATTGACTAATATCTTGTTAAAAGGTATAGTAGAGAAACAATAATACACTTAGTAGAGCACCAAATACCATAAGTTAACCAACCAGCTGACAGCACAATTACGCTTCTATTAAGCTCCAAAATATACAAACATGTAACATTAAATGCAAATAAACATCACTTAGGTTGTTTTCTTCGCTCTTCCTTTGAAGTTGGTTTACGCTCTACATACAACTTTATAAAGAACTCCGCCCAAACATGTCTAACGTGTGTCAACTCTTCAAGTTCAAACGGACGACTCGAATTAAACATCTAAAAAAATAAAAGTTGAATACGAATCACATGGTTAACCTAATACCTACAACATAATAATTCCCTAGTAATCATCCTATAAAAGTTGAAAAATTCTATTACCTTCTTCCAACTAACTCATCCTATAACAAAAACCATGTGCACTTTAGGCATTGTAAAATGTATTTCTTAAGGCGTTGGTGTTTGGGTAAAAATTTTAACTTACAATTTTCGAAGCAATAGAAGCTGACTCATTCGTTGTAAAAAATCCTGTTTTCCTCTGATGGGCCAACTTAAATAACTCATGACATGAAGGAGATGGAGGTTCTATTACTAAGTCTGGATCACCGGACTCCTCACTCCTTATTGAAAATGTCAAATGTTTCCTAAAGTATACAAAAAAGGAAATGTTAATATCACCTTGTATCATTCATTTGGGTGTGTATGTCACTCAATATTATGCAATGAAAAGTTAATACCAAGATATCCGGCCAGATCAAGTTCTTGACCTGATAATATGCTTTCCTTATGTCGTTCATCAAAGTAACTTATATAAATCATCCATGATACCTACTGTACACACAATATGCAGTTTTTGGGCATTAACCAAAGTAACTTATAGGCTACAGTACACACAAATAACAAACTACTAACTTATAGGCTACTGTACAAATACAAACTACTAACTTATAGGTTTGAAATGATACCTATGTTGGGATCAGAATGGATGAACCACCTTTTAATGCAATGGATCCTTGAGAAGAACAAGAACAAGCAACTTGGAACATGAAGAAATAACTAAAAAAATGCATCTATATCTCCATCTCAAGATGCAAAACATAAATAAGCACGCAGGCCTAGGGTGAATCAATTGATAAGTTCCTTCACAAATTGCAATTCGAGAGTACAATTTAGTGGAGCTATTACTAAAAATAAGACCAGGTAGAATGGCAATAGGCCATTTAGGAATGCTATAGTACAAGAAAAAGAATGATTACCCAACCAAAAAGAATGTTTAGAGAGAGAAGAAAGGATTTAACCCAAATATTCCACACCTCATCATTGGCACCTCGATTTCATTTTCCGTTAGCTATTTTCTCTCTGATGCCATTTAACTAATACAACAAAGAATGGACTACCAAGCAACAAATTAGTATAGCTAAGCAACTTGTGGAAGAAGAATGTTGTCCCCAAAACACATAATGAGTTGTAGCAGAACAAGTTACTATTGATTTTGAATTGCCAAGGAGGGTATGGTGGCTACTATCTCTACACCCTATCAAATCATTATTATTATACTTGACAGAATTGCCCACATCATTTAGATTTTAGAAGAGTGTGCATTGGTGTCCTTATTTCATGGCTCATGACAACAAAGAAATCAATGCAAGTATGAAATACCATCACCACTTCTTGGCCATCTAAATCTACAGCAATATCATGCATCATCAGTTGATCCCAGGCATGCATTACTCCACTAAATTTAGTGTTTCCAATATCCCATATTGCAGCAGATGTAGTTTCCCACAAGGAGTTATATAATCTGCAATCATGGACCTTGGGGAACACGATGGAACCCACAACAAAATTAGAATTGGCACGACCCAACCAGGACATTGCTCCCCTTTGCATTGTGATTTTACCTCGCCTTTCCTTATTGCCAATTGCCTTTCGTGGCAATATGTTGTTATTGAAGAGAATTCAACCAGCAGTAGAACACCAAAAACTTTGAGAACATTTCCATAAAAAATAGAGAAGCTTGTTCCATTAATTGGTATAGGCAGAATTTCAAACCGAAGACCCTGATAAGATACACGCCAATATCATTGACTAAAATCTGAAATGCAGCGTGTGGATGAGGATGAAGCAGAATTTTTGCATAGAGAGAGTTTTCCAAGAACATGTGCTTATGTCCTGAATGAGAATAAGAATTGTGATTGCCCAAGTCATCCTACCTGTCCATCCATGTATTAGATAAGAATTAATATAATTACATGGTAAACCCAGATGAGATTTTTGGTTGACAACTCAACATGTGTCTAACAGACTCATTAACAGAAGGACAATAATGAAAAAACTTGTATTTATAGGGGCTTATTTAAAAAGAAATAATTACAGGGACTAAAACCGAAACACCGTGTATTTATAGGGATTGAAAACATATTTAAGTCTAAATAAACCAATTGTATGTCTTACGAGTGACATAAAATTTCACAATTTGTTTGTATTGTTTACAGTTTGCTTTTGTGTTATTGTCAGGGGTATTGGTCTAGCCCCCCCTTTAGATTTTTCCTGCTCTCAGTCTTTTTTCTCTTTTTTAAATAAAAATAGGGAGAATAATCTTTTTTCCTTTAGTTACAGAAGGTTTTAATGCGACTCTTCCTTTTCTTTACCAAAAATAAAAGATAGGTTTGAAATGACTCATAAAAAGTATGTAATCACCTTTTTTACGAAAAGTTTGTAATGACATTCTTATTTTGGCAAAAACGTTTGTAACAACATTTTTTATTGCAAGTTTGTAATGACATGAGAAGCATATTCAATGCCTATTTTTTACCATGTTATTGGTGTCGGTATCCACTGACTTTGTAGTTCTCTCCTCCCAATAGAGTTTATTACATAACTTGAGGTCATCAGATGTGATCTGTGAAGTCATTGAGTGTCACAAGGAAGGGGGGTTGGAATTGTGACCCTTTTAAAAATAACATGAAACAAGATAAATAACTGCAGAAGTTTGATTAGACATTGTGAGTGTGGGTGCTGAGCTGAGAAGGGTGATTGAAAACAATATTCTCAACTGTGATTGTGAGTAGAGAAGGGTGGGATGAAACTGTCTTCTCAACTATATGTCTGAGTTAAGAAAGGTCAGTTAATTCTTTCTTCCCAAAACAGCTATCAATAATGAGACAGATGATTTTCAAAATGGTTTTTCTAAAGTAAGAGATAGTGTTTGAAAATGTTAACTTAAGTGTAAATTACTTAAGAATAATGTTTTAAGTCTACCATCTAGAAAACATTTGAGAAGGGTTATAATAGCAGTGTTTTAAGAAAAATCGTGTGTAGTAGAGAAGGGTCAGCAAAAACTGTCTTCTTAGTTTTTCAAAACCTTCTCCAAAGAGAGAGTTTTAAGCACAGTTAAAACTTTACAACCAACCTAGGCTTCAAATTCTCATGATAGTTTTCTTAACACAGCTCTACCTACTGTTCTTACACCTAATATGATCCTTCTGATCTACTAGGTAGCTTCTAACCTAGAAGCAACTCTCTTCTCAAGCCAGACAGCAACACATGCTTCCTGAGAATGTTTCTAACAGGTTATACAATTCGGTTTGGGGGTTTTGTGGGATTGCAAGAGCTTGGTTGATACCAATGGTGTTTCAACATAAACTTAACACAAGCTAAAATACATACTGATTGCTCTGCATTGTATGTATAGTTTGACTAGTTTTTAATTAGCTTTTCATTAATTTTTCTCAATTATAGTGAGTTTTAGAATCATAATAGTTTGATTTTTGTTTATTAGTTTTTAATTGAGTTCGTTTGTGTTTTTGAGATACTTGGTACCTTTAATTCGTGTGTTTGTGTTGTCCTTCGCCTAGCTATGACAGGAGCTTACCAAGCAGTTCAACAAATACAAAAAAGGCAAAATTTCACTTTTGGTCGCATGGCGATGGGACTAGCTCAGCAGGCGATGGTGGCTGAGTTCTGGGGCGCTGATTTGCTTCGGGTAGCCTGGCGATGCTTCTCCTGGGCACTGTTTTTCTACGGGTCGCCTAGCGATGGGTTCTGCTCGCCAGGTGGTGGTGTTAAAAATTCCTTGTTTTTGTTCAGGCCACCTGGCGATGGATCCTGCTCGCCAGGCGATGGGTGTCATACCCCAATTTTGTCCGGCTTAGGTCAAAACCCTAATTTTCCCCAAAAAAATAAATAAATAAGTTGAAGAATGAAGAGTATCATGCATTGCATTTTGGGTCCTAGAAGTCATTCCAAGGTCTTTAAAATCATTTTTAGGGTTGGAATGCATTTTTTAGGCAAATTAGGGTTTTAGGGTCAAAAGGGGCATTTTGGTCATTTTTCGCAAAAAGATAATTTTCTCGCAAAAAATGCACATCCACAAAAAGTACATTTTTATTCTATCAAGGATAATTTTTGTACAATTTTTTAGAAAGAAAACCCTAGTCAAAATAATTAAAAATGTTTTTTTTCATTTTTAGTGCATAAAAAGGGACCATTAAATATTCCTCTATTCTTAAGTGACAATTTTTATTGTCATAGGTGACTAGAGGGAATATTTTATGGTTCCCAAAAATACGTGACACATTTCCAATAGGTGCACTTTTATTCTCATGACCAAAATTCAAACTCAAAATAAGGAAGTGTCCTCAATAAGACAAAATACCAAAAACAAGTTTTTTTTTCTTCCCTCCTCTCCCCATGATTTCGCATACTCTCTCTCTCTCTCTCTCTCTCTCTCTCTCTCTCTCTCTCACTCCATTTTGTAATCATTGCCCTCTTTGGTAAATTACTTCACCCACTTACACTAACCTATTCCTAAGAAAACACAAACTTCCCTCTTTGGTCACAATTCTTCCCTAAAATGCCCTTAACCCTACCTCACATAAAATATCTCTTCCAAAATAAGAAAATTCATTTTTCTTTTCCTTTTTCTTTCCTCTAACTTTCGCCCCCCCCCCCCACTCTCCATACTCTCCATTTTGTGTTTCTTCAACACCCTCAATCCATGTGATGATGCATCTCCACCCTCCATTCAAATTTAAAGTCTAATCCTAGTGCACCTCTCAAAGCCAATGACTAAAATACCCTCTAACTTGGTGACCAAGTTCAAATTAATTTTATTTATTAATATTCAGCTGAATATTAATTGATTTAATTGGATTGATTACCATTTTAACCCTAGCCCTTCACCAATCCTATAAATACCCTTTCATTCTCCACACATCAAAACTTTTGCTCACTCATTCTCTCACTTGAAATCAACACCATTCTTCTCCTCTCCTCTCCTTGGTCGAATACCCCTTCCCTCTTCCTCCCTCCGTTCTTTTGTTCCCTTCACCCAAAACACCACAAAATCACCTCAAATCCACTCCTCCTTCATAGATCCTCCTCCTTTCACCATTTATTGCTTGAAGATTCTAGTTGATTTGGTTATTTCCTCTTCATTTCCTACTTCTACTAGTTTGGATCCTAGGTGAATCTCTAAAACCCTTACATCATTCACAATATTTTGCATCAAAATTCATATTCTCTTCATCATTTTCGCATACTCATCATTTTCATCTTTAAAATGTAGTTCGTTGTTATTTTGTGTTGATCTTTGCATTTTAATGGAATAAACATGTGATTTTGTCTCCTATGTGGTTCGCATTTTTTGGGGTTTTAATTTATCTTGTTGTTCCTTTTTACTTGATGTTGATCAACCTTGTTATTAGTGTTTAAATCCTTGTATTAAATGTGACTTTTAGTCCATATTACTTGCAAATACTTGTGTTGTTGATGATTTTGTAACTTCATTCTCACTTGTGCTTGGAGCATCATAATCTAAGTGAGAGGATTGCAAGATATGATTCAACCTTGTTTATGAGCCTTTCTTGTTTAAATCTTTGGAGTTTGTTTGTTGATGATTTTGCAACTTGATTCTCACTTGTGCTTAGAGCATCATAATTTAAGTGAGAGGATTGCAAGATATGATTCAACCTTGATTATGAGCCTTTCTTGTTTAATCTTTAGAGTTTGTTTGTTGATGATTTTGCAACTTGATTCTCACTTGTGCTTAGAGCATCATAATCTAAGTGAGAGGATTGCAAGATATGATTCAACCTTGTTTTTGAGCCTTTCTTGTTTAATCTTTGGAGTTTGTTTGTTGATGATTTTGCAACTTGATTCTCACTTGTGCTTAGAGCATCATAATCTAAGTGAGAGGATTGCAAGATATGATTCAACCTTGTTTATGAGCCTTTCTTGTTTAAATCTTTGGAGTTTGTTTGTTGATGATTTTGCAACTTGATTCTCACTTGTGCTTAGAGCATCATAATTTAAGTGAGAGGATTGCAAGATATGACTCAACCTTGTTTATGAGCCTTCTTTGTTTAATCGTGGGAATTGTTGTTTGTTGATGACCTAGCAACATGATTCCCACTAGTGCCTAGTGCACCTTGATCCAAGTGATGAAGATTGCTAGAAAGGATTCAATTTAGTTTATATGTTCATTTACCTTTGTGTCTTAGTTTGATTATTGTAAATTGTTGATGATAGGCAAGTTGATTCTCACTAGTGCCTAGTGCACTTTTCTCAAAGTGAGAGGATTGCCCTATGTGATTCAACTTAGCTTTAGTGTTTATTTACTTGCTCTTGTATTCTAATTTTATTATTGTCCATTGTTGAGGATAAATCATATGATTCCCATTTATGCCTAGTGCATCATATTCTAAGTGGTGAGGATGGTTTTAGATGATTCAACCTTCTCCTTTCAATTTCTTAATGAATAAAAGATGAGATAGTTAGGTTTATGGTTCAAGGTCCATGGGGTATTGCAAAGGATAGGTTACCCAAAACCTTGATGCTCCTTCCTCTTTGATTGTGTTATTAGCCTTTGGGTACTTATTCATGAATGCAAAGAATAGGCCTACCTTAACCTTGATGCAATTTCTCCTTTTGTTCGTGTTATTGAGAAATCGTTGCTCATATGTTCCTTAGTTTAATTAAGACAATTCTATGCCTATGATCAATTGCTTGCTTGTTTTTGATGCATTTTAAATGTCTTGATTCAATTATATGCCATTCCATCCATGTGTATGACCTCCTAATGAAGACGTAAGTCTACATGCATGTTGTAGCACAGAGTCATTAGGGTAAATACACCCCTTCCTACACACACACATTTGCTTTGAGAACTTTACCTTGCATCCTTGATAAGTGGATCTTTTGATCATATTGGCATGTTTAGTCTTAATTAATGTTCAACATATGCATGATTCCGTGATTATTGAATGTACTTGAACTTTGTAACCAATCATTGATAATAACTTCACCCTTTTTTTCATAAAAATCTTCCAAACCCTTTCAAAAAAACATTTTCATTAGAACTACGTCGCTTTGATTCCCATTTGGGATACGTAGGAGCGAGTCTCGTTCTCGTCAAGCGCAACAAATAAAAATCCTTTTCGCAACCATAAACGAATCATTTTCATAAAACAAACAAAAAGAATCATTTTCAAACTCATTGTTGCTAGTAGCTCATCAGAGCCATTGTTCGTTTAGCTATTAGTGGCAATGTCCTTTTCTCATAAGAATAATAAACGATGATCCATCATAACCTTTGTTAGTTTGATCATCGTGCAAATCAATCTCCTTCGAAAATCACTTTCAAAAAAAAAGATAATAAAAACGAGTTGTTATCAATAGTCCATCAGAACCTTTGTTCGTTTGACTAGCAGTACAACTCTCTCTTTTTGAGTATTTAGTAGTGATTCATCATAGCCTCTGCTAGTTTAATCATTCGCTGAATACTCGTCCTATTTGGAAAATTCACTAAAAAGATAAAAAAAAAAAAATTTCATGACAACCAAGAACTACGTAGCTTTGAATTCTCCATCGCACCGGGAGATACGTAGGAGCGGGCCATGTCCCGTCAAGCACTTTTTCTAAAAACCTTTTTTTCCCCCTTTCTCACCAAAAATAAAATTTCCATTAAGTTTTCCCATTCATCTTCAAACAAGAAATAAATAGGCAAATCTAGGTATTTTTCAAATCAAACGTTAAAACCACGCATTTAATTAGAGGTTTCCTTTCGATAGAAAGGACGTGCGCGGTTCTAACACCTTCCTCGCACGTAATCGACCCCCGAACCTATATCTCTAGTTTTCAAAAGACCACCCGTCTTGTCCAAAAGACCATTTTTCAATGTTTTGGTCTTAAAATTAAAATATTGGTGGCGGCTTCAAAATTTTTCCACGTTGTACATTGAGAAACCCAAACTGGGATTTTTTCGGGGTGCAACAGCTGGCGACTTCACTGGGGACACTTTTTAAAAGACGAGGGTCAAGCCTAACTAATTAAAATGTGTGGTTTAATGTATTGTTGATTTGATTAATACCTTGTTTGCCTTTCTTTCTTATCATTGATTGTAGGCATATGCATTTGTCTTCTTTGTTGTTCCCTTCTTTCTTTGCTCCTTTTCTTCAAGGTAAGCTCATGCATTTCTCCCCAATTCTATCATGTCCCTTCTTCTCAGCTCCCTTTCTGAAGTAAGTAATGTGTTTGTTGTTGGTACCCTAGGCTAGTTGTATTTGAATGATATTGAACCCTAGGGTAGACGACATACTATTGTCTGGATTGTCTGGATTTTCATTTGCAGGTGGGGTAGTTTTGAGGAAATGCCCTTCGCACACACCACTTGTACCCCGAGATTATATGATTAGAGAAAGAGACCATAACCCAGGTCTGTTAGGGTATCTTAGGATGAGTGGATTCGAGTAGTGGGAGTCCATCAGGACCTTTGTCCGTTTGGCTACTCGCGAAAGTTTCAGTCAGAGTTATGCTCTTCCATGATACCTTGGACCTAGCAGTTTGCTGCATTTACAAGGAATTTCGTGAAAGAGACTGTGGCTCTGATGACCTTTGTGAGGGTGTGAATAGAGCTACATGAGAAGATTATCCCTAAAGTGTCTTAGATCATAGGTTCTACCCCATTTTAGGTCACAAGGGCTTTCCAAATTGTGTGCTACATCGTGCATTCAGTTCAATCAATTTTCCCTCAGAATTTTCGAAAATAAAAAAAAAAAGATGTGCTTTTCCTTTTCAATAAAACGCCTATATGAGGTGGTATATAGTGTGAAAATTTTCAAAATCACCACCTGTAAATATCCTCTTTCTGTAAAAACACGAAAAGAAGCATCATCACATCCTGCATCGTGGCATCATTGCATCATTACGTCATTTGCATCATCTGCATTAAATAAAACCCAATTTTGAAACTCATTCGTCACGCATCTAAGTTGTTTGCCGGGATTGTAAAGTAACTTGGAATCTTGTTTTAGGCGGGAAAGATAAAGCAACATGGGATCAAGAAGCGAGATTGTACTTAATTCGAGGTTCCCGGTTGTCAGGAGAATAGATGTAGAGAGTTTGAAAGAGTTTGTTTCCTTGATGGAGTCAGAAGAGAGGGATCTATTCGGGAAGGCTTATGGTAACCTCCTCAGATTGCTACAATTAGATGTCCAAGAGAGTGCTATTATGGCCCTCAGCCGATTCTATGATCCGGACATTCGATGCTTCCTCTTCAAAGACTTTCAGTTATCACCAACTCTCGAGGAGTATGAACAGATTCTGGGGTTCTCGAAATCAGAGTAGCACCTTACCAATATCAGAAACATCAGTATTCAGACCAGAGACTCTCTTTGTTGTTGCAAGTTAGTGTGAAGGAATTAGGGCTTCATAAGGAAAAGAAGAACCGTATCAGGGGTTTCCCGCTAAGTTATTTCGAAGGTTTATTGAGGTTTTATGCCCAGAATAAGAAGTGGGGTCCTTTCAAGCAGCTGTTAGCCCTAACTATTTTCGGGATCGTCCTTTTCCCTCAGGTCGAGAAGTTCATTGATGAGACCGCTATTGGGCTTTTTCTAGCATTCATAAGCAAAGAAAATCCGATTAACCCTGTACCAGCAATCCTTGCAGATACCTACTATTCCTTCACTCATCACCGTGTGTTAGGAAAGAAGAAGGTTGCTTGCTCTTTCCATGTTCTCTACACCTGGTTCCTCAACCATGTTGTCACTCATAAGACGAAAGCTGCGAACTTAGTAGAATATGCCTTGTGTTGTGATGTAGAAGCCAAATGTGCACAAGAATGGGTGCACACTTTAGAGAATCTCAGTGTTCTCAAAGTCTGTCGGTTCAATCATCCGTGTTGGAAAGATAGGCCTTCAATACTGTTCCGGTGTGGCAATTTCCAGAATGTGCCCTTAATGGGAACCCAAGGCTACATCAATTACAATCCTTCTCTCACCATCAGACAACTTGGGTATCCTATGAAGAATGCACCCACTGAAGACATGTTGGCCCCAATTTTTCTCGATAAGGAAGATTCAAAGAACCAAGGCTTGCTTCAGAAAATTTCAAACGCTTGGGAGGGTGTAGTTTACAAGGATAAAGTGGAGATCACAAAGAAAACGGGTGATGTTACTTTCTACCAATGGCTTCACCAAAGAATTCAAAATGTTGGCCCGCCTCGTCAGAATTCATAGTCAGTTGGGAAAGAAGTCCCAGAGCTTCACGTTCCAAGTCTCAAAGAACTAAGTGAGGTCAAGTCTGCTTTGTTCAAGGTAGAAGAAGAAAAGAAAGCCTTACAAGATAAGTTGGGGAAAGTAATTTCTGAGAAGAGAAAGTTAGAGAGCGAGAACGAACGCAAGGCCGAAGCCCTCAAAGAAAGCAGCAAAAAGCTTAAGAAAGAAGAGGAAAGTAATCAAAAAATGAAGGAATATCTAAAAAGTGCCAAGGATGAGTTGAAAAGGTCGAATGCCAAGGTGGGTGAGGCCATGGTTAGAGCAAACGAATGGAGGAAGAAGTCTGCGCAAAGTGAGAGAGCTACAAAGGAATCACTAGAGGAATTCAAGAAAAAGTCTCAGTCTGTGACGTGTGAGCTTGAAAGTCAAATAGGGTGCATCAGACAAGATAGAGATGCCATTGTAATCATCCTTAGAGAGTATCAGCAGGCTTTAAGGATGGAGCAAGAGAATTCAGATGAGCTAAGAAGGAATCTGAGGCACATCAGTGATGCTTACCGACAGGTGAGAGAGGAGAGTCAGTACTGGGAATACCGTCTTCTCGAGCTAATGGGTAGGATTGAAAAGCAAGAGATCATAGTTGAGATGAGGGCAGAAATTCAACAGTGGAAGAACAAGTTCTCCAAATTGGCATGGTTGGCTAACCAGGAGGTGAGGGATATTCCCAAGAGGTTGAGAAAGGCAGAAGCTGAGAAGCTGCTGCAGCTAGCAAAAAGAAGAGGAACCAAGAGAAGATGAAGGCAATAGGGTTTTAAGATTTAAATTTCTTTTTTTTAGAACGTTCACTAGGAAATTGTAATTTTTCTTTTCTTAAAGAATGTTGTGTTTTTCTTTTCAAAGCGTTGTATTGCATTTAAGGATATTGTATCTTGTTCTTCTCTTGGGATGGTTAAAGAAATGATGTTTGAATGAAGTATGCTTATCTCGCTTGTTGATCCCAATGTTCGCCACGCTCTTAAAATGTTTCGATGTTTGCTTATGACAAGAGCGAGTTATCTCACGATTCCTGGCGCTAAACACAAAAATAATATAAAGCCATGTGCATATGCATTGCATTCATTTACGCATTCATACTTGTACTCATAAAAATGTTCTACCAACAGAAACAAAAGGCACGCTGGTTCGCTTCCACCGCTACAACACGCGCCTTCAAGAAAGATTAATGGCGAGTATTCCAGAGGATCTACAGTTCGAGAATCAGAATCATGGGATTTCGGGCGACCCAGTTATAACGATACTCAACCCTGAGCAGCTGGCTCAGGAGAATCAGGTCTTGAGAGATAAGGTGGGCGCTATGGAGGCCCAGATGGCTGAGGTAATGAATATGCTGCAAACTCTGAGAAGTGGGGCCGCTGCTGGGGCCGCCGCAGTCGTAAATCCAGAAGGGGTCGTTACCTTTGTTTCTCCTCCTACATCAGCTGAAGTCATAGCTGTTCATCCTCCTCCCAGGCCAGAAGTTGGTGTTTCTCCGGGGACAAGCGGTCAGAGACAACCAAATGCACAAATATATCCATGGGGGATGCCCATGAATTATACACCATCCACTGCTGAAGCCATTCCTGTGGTGACAAGTCAGCCTACTCCTGCTCCGGAGGTTGCTGTGAATCCTCCAAATGCTGCTTATCAAATGGGAAACCCCGCTCAATATGGTTGAAAGTTCAGGGAGCTATCCTCAGGGCCAGATGGTTGAAAGTTCACAACCAAGAGACAGATATCACTTGCTAGAAGAACGGTTGAGAGCAATGGAAGGGTCAGGTACAATGGCTAAAGATGCACGGGACCTGTGTCTTGTCCCAGGTGTTGTTATACCTCCCAAATTCAAGGCGCCAGATTTCGACAAGTACCGCGGCACTGGCTGTCCCTCCAGCCATCTAACGATGTATGTCAGAAAGATGGCAGCTTATGCCCATGATGATAAGGTGCTGATCCATTTCTTTCAGAACAGTCTTACCGGAGCGTCTCTAGACTGGTATATGCAACTGCAATCCTCCGACATCCATAGTTGGAAGGATCTCTCAGAGGCATTTCTCAAACAATATCAGTACAATATGGATCTGGCACCTGACCGATCTCAACTACAACTCATGAGCAAGGGTGACAGGGAATCATTTAAAGAATATGCCCAGAAGTGGAGAAGTGTAGCAGCCCAAGTGAAACCACCATTGACGGAAAAGGAAATGGTATATATGTTCATGGAAACTCTCCCAGGAATATACTATGATCGATTGGTGGGTAGTGTCTCTTCTAGCTTCTCCGACATGGTGATCATTGGGGAACGTCTGGAACATGGATTGCGTAGTGGGAAAATTGCCGGAGGTTTTGGCAATTCTGGTGGGCAGAAAAAACCTTTTTCAAATTTCCCTAAAAAGAAAGAGGGAGAGACAAATGTCATTACAGCAGGGGGAGGATCGTCCTTCAACGCTCCACCGCAGAAAGTTCCGTTCTCTGTTCCAGCTCAGCCACCGCAGAATAATCCAGGTCACAGGACTCAATCACCAAGAAAGGAAACGTACCAGTTTTGATCCAATTCCCATCACTTATACTGAGCTGTTTAATCATCTCATTGCAAAGAATCTAGTCAAGACTCGCCCTATGAGGACTGTGCAACCACCTTTCCCCAGAGGATATAATGCTGACGCCACATGTATTTTCCATAATGGAGGGGTCGGTCACACGGTGGAAGATTGCTATGCGTTCAAGTTTATAGTTCAGGACCTACTTGATGCCAATTGGTTATCTTTTAAACCGAACAATCCGAACACGACAACTAATCCTTTGCCAGGTCATGGGGCACCGTCTGCCAATGCTATAGAAGATTCTGGGAGCCAGATCATGATAAAGAACGTTGAGAGTATCAAGACTCCTTTGGAAGACATACATGCAGAGTTATGTCGCTGTGGGGTAATTCAGAAAGGTTGTGTGTGTGTTGACCCTGCGTGTGGAGGTGCTTGTGAGGATTTTAAGTCTGTTTTGCAGGATTTGATGGACCGTTATGTGGTTCGGTTGGAAGTAGTTGAGAAAGAAGAAAGTGTGCTAATGCTGCAATTCAATGATGGCAAAGAGGCCAGAAAGCCAATTGAGATACTGTATAATTCGAAGCCAGTCCCAGCCAAACCACAACCATTGGTTATTGAAATCCCAGCTCCATTTCCTTATGAGAGAGATAGCGCCGTACCGTGGAAGTACAACACCTTACCTTCAGTAGGGGTTTCTCCAAGCACCACCGTTACAAATATAACTGGGTCAAGCGGGATGACAAGGAGCCGTCGGATGTATGCTCCTGAGTTTGGTCGAATTGAGTCCTCCAAGGAAGCCGAAGATAGAACCCGTAAGGGTAAAGAAAAGGAGGCAGAGAATATTCAGAAGAAGAAAGGGGCAGAGCCTGAAACAGATGAGTTTCTCAGGATTGTGAGACAAAGTGATTATAAAGTGGTCGATCAGATGAACCAAACTCCGGCCAAGATTTCGATGCTGTCTTTGTTGATGAGTTCAGAAGCGCATAGAACTGCTCTCATGAAAGTACTGAATGAAGCACATGTTGCTCAGAATATCTCTGTTGGCCAATTTGATGAAGTAGTTGGGAATATCGTAGCTGCCAACCATCTGACCTTCACTGATGAAGAACTTCCCCCAGAGGGAAAGAAACACAATCAAGCTTTGCACATCTCAGTCAAATGCGGAGATTTCGTGTTGGCACGGGTATTAATTGACAGCGGTTCTTCTTTGAATGTGATGCCCCAGTCAACTGTGAGCAAACTGGATGTTGATTGTTCCTTTATGAAGCCAAGCTCAACTCTGGTGAGGGCGTTCGATGGGTCAAAGAAAGAAGTGATAGGGGAGATGGAATTCCCCATTCAAATAGGACCAGAAATTTTTTATGTCAATTTTCAAGTCATGGACATATCCTCCTCATACAGTTGTTTACTCGGGAGGCCATGGATCCATATGGCTGGGGCTATTCCTTCATCTCTACACCAGAGGGTTAAGTTCGTGGTTAATGACAAAATTGTGGTGGTGTACGGAGAAGAAGAGATGCTAGTTAACAAGTCTTCTCCGTTCCCTTATGTGGAAGCAGCTGAAGAGTCTTTGGAGACCTCTTTCCAATCTCTTGAAATTGCCAATGCTGTGCTTGATGGATGTGGATCGTCATCGCCCGTGATAAAGCTGTCAAAGAGTGGAGAGATGGTCGCAAGAATTATGATGGATCAAGGTTATCAGCTAGGACGCGGTCTTGGAAAGGTAGGTCAAGGAATTCTTGCCCCAGTGCAGCTGAAAGAGAACAAGGGTCGTTGTGGTTTGGGATACTGCCCTAATGAAGAGGAGAAAAGGAAGTTGTTTGAAAGGAGAAGAGATGAAAGATCGGCCAAGCTGAGAGGTCAAGACCCCTGGCCCAAAAGGATTCCCATTTGTGATATCAGACAGAGCTTTACCAGTGCCGGATTGTTGAATCGTAACCGCATTGCTGCCTTCGAGGATGGATCTGAAGTGTGTGGGACCAGTTTAGTTCGCCGTTGCCATGCTGAGGAGAAGCTCAAAAATTGGGAAGCTGCGGACTTGCCCATCGCTTTTATTTCAAAGTAATGATTGTAATGCAACCCTGTGGCTCTGCCCAAGGCCATAGGGCAAGTTGCTAGGGGCAAACATGTTTTCATTTTTAGAGTTATCATCATTAAATAAAAACGTTTGTTTTGAATTTTCAATCAATAAAAATCCATTTCTCTTCATTTCATGCGTCTTTTTATTGCTTTGTTATTGCTTGTTTGCTTGTTCCGCTTTTCATTCTGCTTTTGCGCTTCGGCAAAATGCAGACATACAACAATTGTCTCTAAGAACAACAGTGCTAGCAGTCCAAACTTTGACTTTGATCATCCAGTTAACCAAGCCGAGGGGGATGTTGATGAAAACTGGGAAGCTCCTCCAGAATTGATGAGATTAATAGAACAGGAAGAGAAGGTTATTCAACCTCATGGGGAGTCGATTGAGATCATCAATCTGGGTACAGAAGAGGATAGAAGAGAGGTTAAGGTCGGTACCGCCATGGAAGAGAGTGAACGCAAAAGACTAATCCAACTCTTGCATGATTACGCTGATTACTTTGCGTGGTCGTACAAAGATATGCCAGGGCTAGACACCGATATTGTTGAACACAGGTTGCCAGTGAAGCCGGAGTGCCCGCCAGTCAAGCAGAAATTGAGAAGAATGAAACCAGAGATGTCGCTGAAGATACGGGATGAAGTAAAGAAACAGTTTGATGCCGGGTTCCTAGCGGTTGCGAAGTATCCACAGTGGGTAGCCAACATCGTCCCTGTTCCGAAAGAAGACGGCAAGGTCAGAATGTGCGTCGACTACAAAGATCTGAACAGAGCTAGTCCTAAGGATGATTTCCCTCTGCCTCATATTGACATTCTGGTAGACAGCACGGCCCAACACTTATTGTTCTCCTTCATGGACGGGTATTCAGGGTACAATCAGATAAAGATGGCTCCGGAAGATATGGAGAAAACCACCTTCATAACTCTCTGGGGCACATTCTGCTATAAAGTGATGCCTTTTGGACTCAAGAATGCCGGCGCGACTTATCAAAGGGCAATGGTGACATTATTCCACGATATGATGCACAAAGAAATTGAGGTGTATGTAGATGATATGATTGCAAAGTCCAAGACTGATGAAGGACACATTGTCAACCTGCAAAAGCTCTTTGAACGTCTACGGAAGTTCAAACTCAGACTAAACCCAGCAAAATGCACCTTCGGTGTAAGATCTGGAAAATTACTGGGATTTATCGTCAGTCAGAAGGGGATAGAAGTTGATCCAGACAAAGTTAAAGCAATCCTCGAAATGCCAGTGCCAAAGACTGAAAAAGAGGTCCGGGGGTTCCTTGGGAGATTGAACTACATCTCAAGATTCATATCCCAATTGACCGCCACTTGCGAGCCTCTCTTCAAGCTGTTATGCAAGAACCAGAAAGCAGAGTGGAATGATGATTGCCAAAGAGCCTTTGAAAGAATTAAGGACTATCTGCAGAATCCGCCCATTTTGATGCCGCCTGTAACACCCTAAAATAATTTAATTAAGTAATTGATTAAATTATTTAAAGTGTTGCACTAATTCTTTTTATTAAATTATAATATAGTATTTTATTTTACCTGAAGGGGATGGCATTGAAAATACCGGAATTGCAAGTGATGGACCAAGAAGCCCAAGCCCGTTGGCTTAGGCGCTCCTTAGGCGCTAGGGGTCTAGGTTGCGCCTCAATAGTGCCAAAAGAGAGCAAGAGAGTCGAAGGAGAGGAGAAGAGAAAGAAAGTCGAAGGAGAGGAAAAGAGAAGGAAGAAGGCGATCTCAAGCTAAGGTTAGGGTTTCGTTCCTCATTGACTCTAGGTAAGAGTTCCTAGTCCTTTTCTTATTCGATTTTCCTCCTCTTTCAAATGTTTAGTTTTTCGATTTCCCTAACCCTTTCTATTTTTGATCAATTCGGAATGGTCCAAGAGAGAGAGAGAAAGGGCGTGATCGTGAAAAGGGAAGAAGAGGGAGAAGATTTCTTGTTGCGGTGGTTTGTCGGTGCGTCGGTGGAAAGAGCTCTAGTTTCGTCATAATCAAGGTTAGGGGAGTCTCACTCTATAATAGAGAGTATAATAGGTTGTATGTAGACCATAGGATCCCACTTGATATTATTTGTTAATTGTTAGATTGTTTAGATTGGTTGAAATTGATAATTGGTATGATTAATTCGATTCCCTATGCTAAGGTTAAGATTTCATGTGTTGATTTTATGCCTTGTTGTGTTCTTAATGTATAAATGTGAGATGGAAGGTTGTTGGTATGAGCATAATGTATTTTGTGATTGTTGTGGTGATTTGATTGGAGAATAAATTGAGAATTTGATGTTTAGCTTGTGTTGGGGCGCCTGGGCACCAAGTTGCTGGGGGTAAATGGCGCACTGGGCGCTGTTTCTGTTGCTGGGTGCGTGTGTAGTCTGGGCAGGGCGCCCATGTTGCTGCCCTGTGGCGCCTGGGTGGCGCCAGGTTGCTGCCTGTGCTTAGGCAAGGCGCACAAAACATGTTTTTGGATAAAACTCAGTTTCTGAACATATTTTTCCTAGCCAAATTTTGTATTCACCTGACCAAATTGTATTTAAAACATTTTGGCTAAAGAATTTTCAGTTGTTCACGCATTGTTTTGAAATTGTCCTAGAGGGCGTTGTTTTGACTATGTTTGTGGTGTCTAGGGGTGAGCTGTGAGTTCTGAACATATTTTCCCTAGCCAAACTTGTATTCACCTGACCAAATTGTATTTTAAGCACTTTGGCTAAAGAATTTCCAGATTTGCACTTGTTGTTTTGAAATGGTCCTATTGGGCATCGTTTTAGCTTGTGTAAAGGGGGCGTTGTGTGCAAATCAGTTTCTGAACATATTTTCCCTAGCCAAACTTTGTATTCACCTGACCAAATTGTATTTTAAGCACTTTGGCTAAAGAATTTCCAGATTTGCACTTGTTGTTTTGAAATGGTCCTATTGGGCATCGTTTTAGCTTGTGTAAAGGGGGCGTTGTGTGCAAATCAGTTTCTGAACATATTTTCCCTAGCCAAACTTTGTATTCACCTGACCAAATTGTATTTTAAGCACTTTGGCTAAAGAATTTCCAGATTTGCACTTGTTGTTTTGAAATGGTCCTATTGGGCATCGTTTTAGCTTGTGTAAAGGGGACGTTGTATGCAAATCAGTTTCTGAGCATATTTTCCCGAGCCAAACTTTGTATTCATCTGACCAAATTGTATTTTAAGCATTTTGGCTAAAGAATTTCCAGGTTTGCACTTGTTGTTTTGAAATGGTCCTATTGGGCATCGTTTTAACTTGTGTAAAGGGGGTCTTGTGTGCAAAACGATTTCTGAGCATATTTTCCGGAGCCAAACTTTGTATCCACGTGACCAAATCCTATTTTGAACATTTTGGCTAGAGCGGTTTTAATTTTTCAGGTGACCTACTATGGTTGTGCGCGTGTGTGTTGTGTTGGGCGCCAAGTGGTGCGTCCGTGCTTTGTGTTTTGGTTTCGGTCCTAATAGTGACAGATTGGTCCCTAGTGCTAGCTTAGTCATAGGGACGTGATTGAGATGAGGAAATAATGAGTTGATTGATGATGAGGCCATGGGGGGCTAAAACTAAGATTAATTAAAGTTGTGATATAGGATGTATGGACCGTGCTGTTGAGAATTATGATTGTGGTTTTCGTCATGGAGTCTCATGCATACATAAGGCTGCGGTCTGAGTTTTATATTATGATGATAAGGCTGCGGTCTGAGTTCTAAATTGAAATGATAAGGCTGCGGTCTGAGTTGATATTATGATGATAAGGCTGCGGTCTGGGAAATGGTACCACATGCATAACTCTATTGCATACATCCTCATGATAAGCATGTGAGTTGTTGATTGTATGAACTATGCTACTGTGTGACTGTATGAGTGCGATGCTATGATGAAATATACGTCTTATTATAGTCTTTATTATGTAGTTGAGACTCACCCTTCTGTTGTTGTTTACCACAGGTAGCCCTGAGTGAAGGCTTACTCCCTTCATTCCCGAGTCGGTCTGCTCTGATACGTGACACCTAGGGGGTGGGCTTAGGCTTCTAGTGTTATTCATTTGCTGTTGAATTTTTATATGCATTGTTTTTATGATTTTGATGAGGCTGTTGTTCGGCATTTTGAGATTATGTTATTTTCCGCTGCGAGACATTCATTTCCTAGTGTGTGGATTTTATTGAGGAATTATTGAGTATTCCATCCCATTTAAAGGTGTTGCGTATTATAAAGAGTTAATGAACGGTTATGCTGATTTTGTTATTGGTTAGATTAGAGTTATGTGTAGCATTCCATTGAAACGAAATTTTGAAACTCTGATTCTTACAATTAATAGCCGGGTAGAATGGGGTGTTACATTACTGGTATCAAAGCAAAAGTTCGGTCTGTCCGACCAAGTGTGTCTGCCTGTCATATTGTGTATGACAATTAGGTGTTTTTAATTTAGTTCTGAATTGTCGTTCATGCTGCAGTGCTAGGTTGATATGGCTAGAAGGGATGATGCTGCTTTGGCTGCTGCTCTGCAAGCCATAGCCCAAGCTGTTGGAAATCAACACAATGCTGCTGATATGAATGCCCGTAACCTGGAAACGTTTCAGAGGGAAAACCCACCCACCTTCAAGGGTCGGTATGATCCCGATGGAGCCTTGTCGTGGTTGAATGAGATAGAGCGGATATTCCGTGTTATGGATTGCACTGCTGCCCAGCAAGTGAAGTTTGGGACGCACATGCTGGCGGAAGAGGCTGACAAGTGGTGGTTAGGGATGCTGCATAGGTTGAACACTGCTGGTGAAGAGGTTACTTGGGAAGTCTTCACAAGGGAATTTAAAAGAAAGTATTACCCTGAAGACGTTCGAGCCAAGAAAGAGGTAGAATTCTTAGAATTGAAACAGGGAAATAAGACGGTGGCTGAGTATGCAGCCAGATTTGAAGAGCTGGCCCAATTTTGTCCTTACTACGCCAATGATGCTGATTCAGAGTTCTCCAAGTGTGTGAAATTTGAGAGTGGCCTGCGACCTGATATTAAGAAGGCAATTGGATATCATGAGATACGAGATTTTGCTAGACTAGTTGACAAGAGTAGAATTTATGAAGAGGACAGTTCTGCTGCCTACAAGATTGGGAAAGAAAAGAGGAATACTCAGTTTAGGGACAAACCCTATGATATGGCTGGAGGTAAAAATAAGTGGAAGGCAGGTGCTGGTAAGAAATTTTCTGAGGGTAAGAAGCCTAGTGGGGGAGGTGCTCCCGCTGATATAGTGTGTTACACGTGTGGCAAGCCGGGTCACAAAAGTTTCGATTGCAAAACTGAAGTAATGTGTTACCGTTGTGGGAAGAAAGGTCATATGGCGTCTCACTGTGATCGTAAGGAATCAGTGTGTTTCAATTGTGGTGAAGCTGGTCACTTTAGTTCTAAATGCACCAAACCAAAGAAAGAGAAACCCAATGGAAGAGTTTTCGCGCTAGCAGGCTCAGAGGGGCCCAATGAGATTCGAGGTACTTGTTTTATTTATGGTTTCCCTTTAGTTGCTATAGTTGATACTGGTGCTACGCATTCTTTTATTGCTGCTGTTTGTGCTGAAAAGTTAAATCTAGTATTGTCTGCTATGAAAAGGGAAATGGTTATCGACACTCCGGCTAAGGGTTCGGTGACTACTTCTCTATTGTGTGCTAAGTGTCCCCTGTCAGTCTTCGGCAGAGATTTTCTGGTTGACCTTATATGTTTGCCTTTGGGAGGGTTGGATGTTATTCTTGGTATGGACTGGTTAGTGGATAACCATGTGCACATCAACTGTTTCAGCAAGTCTGTGAGTTTTCTTCCTCCTGAGGAGGAGAAGTCTGTTTTGTTGTCTGGGGATCAGCTGCATAAGGTAATGAAGGATGGCGGTCAACTATTTGCTTTGATGGCGTCTATGTCTGCTGAAAACCAAGCTATGGTTGAAGGGTTGCAAGTGGTGTGTGAGTTCCCTGAAGTGTTCCCTGACGAGATTCCTAGTGTGCCACCAGAGAGGGAAGTAGAGTTTGAGATTGACCTTGTGCCTGGTACTAGGCCGGTATCCATGGCACCGTACCGGATGTCGGCTTCTGAGTTATCTGAGTTGAAGAAGCAGTTGGAAGAATTACTTGAAAAGAAATTTGTGAGGCCTAGTGTGTCACCATGGGGAGCTCCGGTTTTGTTAGTAAAGAAGAAGGATGGGAGTATGCGCCTGTGTGTGGATTATAGGTAGTTGAACAAGGTGACTATCAAAAATAAGTACCCTCTTCCGAGAATTGATGATCTGATGGACCAGCTGGTGGGTGCTAAGGTTTTTAGCAAAATTGATTTGAGGTCAGGGTATCATCAGATTAAAGTAAAAGACGAAGATGTCCAGAAGACAGCGTTCCGAACGAGGTACGGACATTATGAGTACTCTGTGATGCCGTTTGGTGTCACCAATGCACCAGGGGTGTTTATGGAGTACATGAACCGTATCTTCCATAGTTACTTGGATCGGTTTGTGGTAGTTTTTATAGATGATATTCTGGTATACTCCAAGTCTGAAGAGGAGCATGCAGAGCACTTGAGATTGGTGCTTGAGGTATTGAAAGAGAAGAAGCTTTATGCTAAGTTGTCCAAATGCGAGTTCTGGCTGCGTGAGGTAAGCTTTGTGGGTCATATTATTTCTAGTGATGGCATAGCTGTAGACCCAGCCAAGGTTGATGCAGTGTTACAGTGGGAAAGCCCAAAGTCTGCGACTGAGATCAGGAGTTTCTTGGGGTTGGCTGGTTACTACAGGAGGTTCATAGAGGGTTTCTCAAAGCTAGCCCTTCCGTTGACTCAATTGACGTGTAAGGGGAGGGTTTTTGTGTGGGATGCTAAGTGTGAAGATAGCTTCCAAGAGTTGAAGAAGAGATTGACAACATCCCCGGTGTTAGTGTTGCCCGTGCCGGATCAACCGTTTGTGGTATATTGTGATGCTTCCAAAATGGGATTGGGAGGCGTATTGATGCAGGATGGGAAGGTAGTCGCTTATGCGTCCAGACAGTTGCGGACTCATGAGAAGAACTATCCTACTCATGATTTGGAATTGGCTGCTATTGTGTTTGTGCTGAAGATTTGGAGGCACTATTTGTATGGCACTAGATTCGAGGTATTCAGCGACCACAAGAGTTTGAAATACTTGTTTGATCAGAAGGAACTGAATATGAGGCAGAGGCGTTGGTTAGAACTGCTGAAAGACTATGACTTCGGCTTGAACTATCACCCCGGCAAAGCTAATGTCGTGGCTGATGCTTTAAGTCGAAAGACTTTGCATATGTCAGCAATGATGGTAAAGGAGTTGGAGTTGATTGAGCAATTCCGTGATATAAGTTTGGTTTGTGAAGTGACACCGCAGAGTGTTAAGCTGGGTATGCTGAGGATTGGTAATGACTTCTTGGTTAGTATCAGAGACGCCCAGAAATTAGATGTGAAGCTGATTGACTTGTTGGTTGCGGGTGATCAGGATGTGGATGGGGATTTCAGGTTGGATTCCCAAGGTGTGTTGAGGTTCAGAGATAGGATTTGTGTTCCCGATGATAATGAGATGAAGAAGATGATCCTTGAGGAGAGTCATAGGAGCAAGCTGAGTATTCATCCAGGGGCTACAAAGATGTATCATGACTTGAAGAAGTTATTCTGGTGGCCTGGTATGAAGAAAGATGTGGCACAGTTTGTGTATGCCTGTTTGACTTGCCAGAAGTCGAAGGTTGAGCACCAGAAGCCTGCGGGGTTGATGCAACCTTTAGATGTTCCGGAATGGAAATGGGATAGCATTTCCATGGATTTTGTGACTGGGTTACCAAGAACCGTTCGGGGATTTGATTCTATTTGGGTGATCGTGGATAGGTTGACGAAGTCTGCTCACTTCCTTCCTATCAACATCACGTATCCGGTAGCGAGATTGGCCGAGATATATATCCAGGTGATTGTGAAGTTGCATGGTGTCCCGAAGAGTATTGTATCTGACAGAGATCCGAGGTTTACTTTGGAGTTTTGGGGGAGCTTGCAGGAAGCATTGGGGTCCAGATTGAGGTTGAGTTCAGCCTATCATCCTCAGACTGATGGGCAGACAGAGAGAACCATTCAGTCATTGGAGGACTTATTGAGATCGTGTGTTTTAGAGCAGGGAGGTGCGTGGGATACACACCTTTCGTTGATTGAGTTCACTTACAACAACAGCTACCATTCGAGTATAGGGATGGCTCCTTTCGAGGCACTGTATGGGCGGAGGTGTAGAACTCCTTTGTGTTGGCATGAGTCTGGCGAGAGTGTTGTTCTTGGACCTGAATTGGTGAGAGAGACTACGGAGAAGATAAAAATGATCAGGGAGAAAATGAAAGAGTCTCAAAATCGGCAAAAGAGTTACCATGATAGAAGGAGGAAAGACTTGGAATTTCAGGCTGGTGAGCATGTTTTCTTGAGGGTCACGCCTATGGCTGGTGTTGGGCGTGCACTTAAAGCAAAGAAGTTGACTCCTAGATTTATTGGACCGTACCAGATCACCGAGAGGGTCGGAAAGGTTGCTTATAGGGTGGCTTTGCCGCCTAATCTTTCGAACTTGCACGACGTATTTCACGTGTCGCAACTTCGGAAGTACATTCCGGACCCGTCTCATGTGATCCATATGGATGATATTGAGGTGCGAGATAATCTCACTGTGGAGACTATGCCAGTGAGGATTGATGATAGAGAAGTGAAGGTGCTGAGAGGGAAAAACATTGCTTTAGTAAAGGTGGTGTGGTTGGGAGCTACTGGCGAGAGCATGACTTGGGAACTGGAGAGTAGGATGCGGGAGTCCTATCCAGAGCTATTTGACTCAGGTATGAATTTCGAGGACGAAATTTCCTAAGTGGGGGAGAGTTGTAACACCCTAAAATAATTTAATTAAGTAATTGATTAAATTATTTAAAGTGTTGCACTAATTCTTTTTATTATATTATAATATAGTATTTTATTTTAACTGAAGGGGATGGCATTGAAAATACCGGAATTGCAAGTGATGGCCCAAGAAGCCCAAGCCCGTTGGCTTAGGCGCTCCTTAGGCGCTAGGGGTCTAGGTTGCGCCTCAATAGTGCCAAAAGAGAGCAAGAGAGTCGAAGGAGAGGAGAAGAGAAAGAAAGTCGAAGGAGAGGAAAAGAGAAGGAAGAAGGCGATCTCAAGCTAAGGTTAGGGTTTCGTTCCTCATTGACTCTAGGTAAGAGTTCCTAGTCCTTTTCTTATTCGATTTTCCTCCTCTTTCAAATGTTTAGTTTTTCGATTTCCCTAACCCTTTCTATTTTTGATCAATTCGTAATGGTCCAAGAGAGAGAGAGAGAAAGGGCGTGATCGTGAAAAGGGAAGAAGAGGGAGAAGATTTCTTGTTGCGGTGGTTTGTCGGTGCGTTGGTGGAAAGAGCTCTAGTTTCGTCATAATCAAGGTTAGGGGAGTCTCACTCTATAATAGAGAGTATAATAGGTTGTATGTAGACCATAGGATCCCACTTGATATTATTTGTTAATTGTTAGATTGTTTAGATTGGTTGAAATTGATAATTGGTATGATTAATTCGATTCCCTATGCTAAGGTTAAGATTTCATGTGTTGATTTTATGCCTTGTTGTGTTCTTAATGTATAAATGTGAGATGGAAGGTTGTTGGTATGAGCATAATGTATTTTGTGATTGTTGTGGTGATTTGATTGGAGAATAAATTGAGAATTTGATGTTTAGCTTGTGTTGGGGCGCCTGGGCACCAAGTTGCTGGGGGTAAATGGCGCACTGGGTGCTGTTTCTGTTGCTGGGTGCGTGTGTAGTCTGGGCAGGGCGCCCATGTTGCTGCCCTGTGGCGCCTGGGTGGCGCCAGGTTGCTGCCTGTGCTTAGGCAAGGCGCACAAAACATGTTTTTGGATAAAACTCAGTTTCTGAACATATTTTTCCTAGCCAAATTTTGTATTCACCTGACCAAATTGTATTTAAAACATTTTGGCTAAATAATTTTCAGTTGTTCTCGCATTGTTTTGAAATTGTCCTAGAGGGCGTTGTTTTGACTATGTTTGTGGTGTCTAGGGGTGAGCTGTGAGTTCTGAACATATTTTCCCTAGCCAAACTTGTATTCACCTGACCAAATTGTATTTTAAGCACTTTGGCTAAAGAATTTCCAGATTTGCACTTGTTGTTTTGAAATGGTCCTATTGGGCATCGTTTTAGCTTGTGTAAAGGGGGCGTTGTGTGCAAATCAGTTTCTGAACATATTTTCCCTAGCCAAACTTTGTATTCACCTGACCAAATTGTATTTTAAGCACTTTGGCTAAAGAATTTCCAGATTTGCACTTGTTGTTTTGAAATGGTCCTATTGGGCATCGTTTTAGCTTGTGTAAAGGGGGCGTTGTGTGCAAATCAGTTTCTGAACATATTTTCCCTAGCCAAACTTTGTATTCACCTGACCAAATTGTATTTTAAGCACTTTGGCTAAAGAATTTCCAGATTTGCACTTGTTGTTTTGAAATGGTCCTATTGGGCATCGTTTTAGCTTGTGTAAAGGGGGCGTTGTATGCAAATCAGTTTCTGAGCATATTTTCCCGAGCCAAACTTTGTATTCATCTGATCAAATTGTATTTTAAGCATTTTGGCTAAAGAATTTCCAGGTTTGCACTTGTTGTTTTGAAATGGTCCTATTGGGTATCGTTTTAACTTGTGTAAAGGGGGTCTTGTGTGCAAAACGATTTCTGAGCATATTTTCCCGAGCCAAACTTTGTATCCACGTGACCAAATCCTATTTTGAACATTTTGGCTAGAGCGGTTTTAATTTTTCAGGTGACCTACTATGGTTGTGCGCGTGTGTGTTGTGTTGGGCGCCAAGTGTGGCCGCCCAGGGCGCCAAGTGGTGCGTCCGTGCTTTGTGTTTTGGTTTCGGTCCTAATAGTGACAGATTGGTCCCTAGTGCTAGCTTAGTCATAGGGACGTGATTGAGATGAGGAAATAATGAGTTGATTGATGATGAGGCCATGGGGGGCTAAAACTAAGACTAATTAAAGATGTGATATAGGATGTATGGACCGTGCTGTTGAGAATTATGATTGTGGTTTTCGTCATGGAGTCTCATGCATACATAAGGCTGCGGTCTGAGTTTTATATTATGATGATAAGGCTGCGGTCTGAGTTCTAAATTGAAATGATAAGGCTGCGGTATGAGTTGATATTATGATGATAAGGCTGCGGTCTGGGAAATGGTACCACATGCATAACTGTATTGCATACATCCTCATGATAAGCATGTGAGTTGTTGATTGTATGAACTATGCTACTGTGTGACTGTATGAGTGCGATGCTATGATGAAATATACGTCTTATTATAGTCTTTATTATGTAGTTGAGACTCACCCTTCTGTTGTTGTTTACCACAGGTAGCCCTGAGTGAAGGCTTACTCCCTTCATTCCCGAGTCGGTCTGCTCTGATACGTGACACCTAGGGGGTGGGCTTAGGCTTCTAGTGTTATTCATTTGCTGTTGAATTTTTATATGCATTGTTTTTATGATTTTGATGAGGCTGTTGTTCGGCATTTTGAGATTATGTTATTTTCCGCTGCGAGACATTCATTTCCTAGTGTGTGGATTTTATTGAAGAATTATTGAGTATTCCATCCCATTTAAAGGTGTTGCGTATTATAAAGAGTTAATGAACGGTTATGCTGATTTTGTTATTGGTTAGATTAGAGTTATGTGTAGCATTCCATTGAAACGAAATTTTGAAACTCTGATTCTTACAATTAATAGCCGGGTAGAATGGGGTGTTATACCGCCGGTGTCCAGTAGACCGCTTATCCTGTATCTAACTGTGTTGAATAGTTCAATGGGGTGTGTACTGGGGCAACATGACGAATCGGGAAAGAAAGAGCATGCTATATATTACTTGAGTAAAAAGTTCACTGATTGCGAGACGAGATACTCAATGCTTGAAAAGACTTGTTGTGCGTTAGCCTGGGCCGCCCATCGCTTAAGGCAGTACATGCTGAGTCATACAACCTGGTTGGTATCTAAAATGGATCCAATCAAGTACATTTTTGAAAAGCCAGCCCTCACAGGACGGATCGCTCGGTGGCAGATGTTACTATCAGAGTATGATATCCTATATGTCACGCAGAAAGCAGTCAAGGGCAGTGCACTTGCTGAGTATTTAGCATGTTAGCCAATTCAAGATTATCAGTCGATGCAGTTTGATTTTCCCGATGAGGACATCATGGCGCTGTTTGATGAAGGGAAGTCTCAAGAAAATGAAAGGTGGAGGATGATATTTGATGGTGCATCCAATGTATGGGGACACGGAGCGGGGGCAGTGTTAATCTCCCCTGATAACCGCTTTGTTCCAGTCACTGCCAGGTTGAGCTTTTATGTCACTAATAACATCGCAGAATATGAAGCATGCATACTGTAACGCCCTAAAATAATTTAATTTATTAATTAAATTAAGTTATTGGAGGGATACAATATTTATTTAAGTGGGATAATTTATGTATAATTGTTTTATTGTAGGAGGCGAAAAGAATTAAAAAGAGTGGTGTGAAAAATGGGCCCAAGCCACTTAAATGACCCAAGCCCATTCCAATTATCCTAAAACCCTAAGAATTATGGTCATTCCACAAAAGAAAAGAAAACAGCGCATCTGAGAGAGAAAAGAGAGGTGAGGCGCGACTTCAAGCTTAGAGGAGGAGAGGAACTTGTCTTCATCTTGGCTTGGGTAAGTGCCTTGATCCTTCTCTTCCATTTAAGTAATTCTTCCAAGTAGTGATCTAAGACCCTTCCTTGTTCCATGTTGCGATTTTTTTCCCTTGAATTTGTGCTGGATGCGAAATGCTTAGAAGAGAAGGAAGGGGGCTGTTGCGAATATTTTTGGTGACCGTGGCTCGTTGTGTTGCGGAGTTTTGCACGTGACGCATATATCGTGGTTTCGGGCATATAAAATTCGAGGTAAGGGTGAGCGGTTTTCAATTTAATATAATTGAGTATATAGAGGGTTTGTGGGTTTGTGTTAGTGGTTGAATTAGAATTTATAGGTGGAGATGAATGATAGATTGAATTATTTCATTGATGTGCGAATTACCCTATGACGTGAGAAGATGAATAGTTGCTGTTTTTTTTTGTAATGAATATGTTGCTGTTATGCAGAATTATAATTGCTAATTTTTTTTTTAGAGATATGTTGTTGCTGTTTTTATAAAAACAGTGCTGCTGTTACAGAAATTTAATTGGTGCTGTTGCTGTTAATTGGGTGTTGCTGTTGCTGTATAATAGTTATGCTGTTTGCTGTTAATTTTGTATTGCTGTTGCAGAATTTTATTTGGTGCTGTTGCTGTATATTAAGTGTGCTGTTTGCTGTCAATAAAATGTGCTGTTTTCATCAAAAAAATTGCCGCTGTCATGTTGCTGTTTTACCAATAAAATACTGCTGTTTTGTAAATTAAAAACCTGCTGTTGTTGCTGCTGTTTCAGCCTATCAAAGGCCACTGTTTTGCGCAAATTTGCCACTGTTTTTCAGCCTCAATATGATGTAAAATTGCCACTGTTTCTGCGCAAATTGGCCACTGTTTTCAGTTTTAAATTGATGTAAAAATTCTGCTGTCTTTGCGAAAATAACGGCTACTATTTCAGTTCCGATTTGATGAAAGATTGCTACTGTTTTGCGCATAAAATGCCACTGTTTATTCCCAAATTTAATTGTGGCGCTTCCTAAGTATGAAAGTGAAATGTTTATCCCATAATTTTTAAAATGTAGAGTGAAATGTTTATTCCCTAATTTTAAAGATGTTGTTACATTATTTTTGAATGTGATTGTTTATGAAGAGTGGTGATATTAATATGATGATGATGATGAATACACTCTATGAGTGTCTTATGGTGGTGATGACGAGTACTCCGGGTGAGTAAAATTTTGGTGATTGCACATGTGTACATAGTGTCTCATAGCATGTGCATCTTATGACGAATAGGCTTCGGCCTCTTAGTGACGGTGTGCCCTTAGTGGCTTATTTATGACTAGAAAACAGTGACGGTGTGCCCATAGTGGCTTATTATGACGAATATGGTACCATCATGCATATGCCCAGGTGTGGGTTGCATCTTCATGCACATTCATTTTTTTTATGACGGGTGACGTGAACTGTGATTTTGTTTGGTGTGGTGTGTAACGATGATGAAGTTGATATTAGTAACGATGTTGTGTGATGGTTTGCTCATATTACTCCGCTGTATGTTTAATTATATTTTGTTGAAAGTTCTCACCCCTTCTGCTTGGAATGTTGCTCTATTGTGGCAACGCTGCAGGTGACTCCGATTGAAGGACATGCTGCCTTCCTTTTTAGCTGTTGAGATGTTCGAGTCGCTCTCTGATATTGTAACACCTAGGGGGCGGGGTTAAAGTTGATGACTTATTTAATTAATTGTTTTAATAATTTTATTGATGCGTGAGACGTGTTTGAGCGATTTTTTTTGGTGAGCTATTATTTTCGCTGTGATGAGATTTAATTTTGAAGTTCGATTTTTGAGACGAATGTGTTTCTACACGAATGTTTATGGCGTAGTCGATGAGTTTCATCAATGAAGTTGTGACATTTCTTTTCTACTAATATTATTATTATTTTTGAAAACGAAAGCACTCTGATAATGACGTACAAATTAAAGGGGTAGAAACGGGGTGTTACATTAGTGGTATCAGAGCAATGGTTGGTCCGTCCGGTCATGTCGTCGAGTCGTTGTGTCAGATAGTGACCAACTGTTGTCTTTCAGTGCTGACCATTGTTTATGTTGCAGGTACGCCAAAAGTTTCCATTGGTAAGTGAACTAGTGGGGGAGATGTCCCTACTAGTGTTGTGTGCCGTATTGTGTTTTCGGTGTGTGAATTGTGTTTGTTTGTTGTGGTCCTTATTGTTGACCTCCTTGCTGCGTGTTTCTAAATGATATGCTCTGTTGTTTAAATGCTCACATGTGTTTTTGTTGGTATTGAGCTCGGTGTACCTTGCATCATGTTCCAATGAATTACTGTTTGTTGTAAAATGTTAGATTGACATGTACTCAGATGCTCTTGTAATTGCTGTTGTTGTTAAATGTTAAAATTGACTTTTACTTGCATATGTACTCGCATGCTCGTGTATTTGTATGGTATGATATTAAATGCTCACCATCCTGATGTTTGTTGTCCCTTGAGTGTAAACCGACTTAAGGCATTTTAAAAGATAATTACCCTTGTTTGCCTGACCTTGTTATGTGTATCTGCTGTGCATATATGCTACTAGTAGTTTACCTTGTCGCCTGTTACTCGCATGTGTTGATTCGTCCAAACTGTTTTTTTTATTGGTCGACGCTAAACCTCTACGAAAACTCTGCAATGTGTTTAGATGTTTGCAAACTGAATGTGTTGTCAAATTATTTTATGGACTATTTTAAGTTATTGATGCACTAATAACTGCCATGGTGTTTTAATCATTACAAGTGAAAACGTTTTCATTCAAGTACTACAATTTTGCCCTCAATTCCTTTTTGGAAAAATTGCAACCTGATGTAAATATTTTAGCTGAGAACTACCACCTCATTGAATTACTATTTTAACTTGCCTAAATTCCTCAAAGTGTAGTCGTGCATGCTCGAGTTTTATAACAAAACTTTTGGTTGATTCTTCTTGATTTGTCCATGTGGTTTTGAAAATCTAAAAGTGTAAAGTAAATTCCTGAAATTGTTTTGAACCTCCATTAAACATTTTTACGGTTGGATACCGAGATTAGTAGTGAAAATTATTTTATAAACACTAATCGTGTGTAAAGCTTTTACTGTAGTATGCTAATTGTTAAAGTTGATGCTTAATTGATTGATTGAGGTGTATTGTTGTGTTTGTAAAAAGTTGAGATGTAGTGCGTAACACTGTTTTGGTTTTCGTGAAACTGGGACTGTTCGGCCAGCCCAAAAATTTCGTGTTTAACTGTTCGTGAAAATAGATTTCACGCCGGTCGTTTTGGTACTGGTTTCGTTCAATTTGGATTTGCGTAGCTCTAGTTATAGGCTCCACAAGTGAGGTTAGTAATCTGGGAGCATTCTGGACATAGGTTCTGTATTTTTTTTTTAAAACTGAAAACCTTTCGTTTGTCCAAAAATTATGGAACATATTTTGTTAGGGAATAGACTTAATTCTGGTAATTTTGGCTTTGGTTTGGTCGCATTTGGAGTAGTATAACTCCATTTATGGGTCTCGCAAGATAGGGTAAAATTCTGGGGACCGTCTGGTCATAGGGTCAATGTTTTGATTGTGGTGTTTTCGAATGAACTCCTTTTCGAATGAATCCAATTTCTTTGAAAACTAGACAAAATGATTTACTGTTTAGGCTGAAGTTTCGTGTTATTTGAGTTTGTTTTGGGCATTGTAGAAGAGTCACAACTTTGGACACAGTCGCTGCCCCATTTTTCTGGACCAGCTGCCTTGTTTGTGAAAACTGTGCTATTCGACTCATCATTTTGAAATTCTAAAAATATAGCCAGAAACTAGACTTCGTAAGTTTTCCGTAGAGGGGTTGTTTTCAAAATTCCGATGTCGTTTGATAGGGTAAATAAATTGTTGAAGTTTACGTGCGGGTGCTGGAAGTTCATGCGTTGCCTAGTTTGTGCTGTCACTGTAACGGAAAAAATGTTTTCGCAATATCTTTTGACCCAGGAGTCCGAATTGAGCAAACTAAAATGTTTCGGAAAGCTTATTCAGAGGCCTAACTGAATATTCTAATTTCAAGGCAAAATTGACTGTTTCTGGTGTCTTTGGTTTTTAAATGTGTCGGTTGTTTTTAAATGGTTAAGTGTTGCCTGCCGGTCCGTGGTTGTTGGTAGTTGGGCGCCCGTGTGGCTGCCCCGGTGGCTTAGTGCCCCATTGTTGTTGTTGTTGTGTTGCCGGAGGCTTAGTGACCCACGTTGATTGTGGTGTTGTCGGTGCCTTAGCACCTGTTGTCGGATATGGGATAGTTGGTCCCGGAGTTTTGTCTCCACATTGTTTGTACGTTGTCGATTTGGGCGTCGGCCCTGTCGTGACTGTTGTTGTTGTTGTTGTGTATGGTTGCTGTTGTGCAGGTTGGTCATTATTGTGATGCTTATTGACTGTTGGGTCAATAGTTGATTCTCGGGATGGTAATTCCCGTTGTGAGTAGTACTGTTGTTTTGTTATTGCTTGGTGGTTGCTCGTTAATGATGATGACGTGGTTGATTGTATTGATATTAATTATGTTGATGTTTATGTGTTGTCTTGGGTACCGCCGAATGGCCCAAGCTAGGTTGTTTTGTTGAAGGTACCGCCGAATGGCCCGAAAATGCTTTAGCGAGTTGTGTGTTGTAGGCCTATGGCCGATGTTGTGGTTTTGTTGTTGTTGATGTCGCCTGAGTGGCAAAGATAATTTTGATGTTGCCTATTATGTGGCTTGTTTTTGCAATTATTATGCACTCCGTGAACTTCGTGGTGATGCTGTGATGAGTGATATTTTTCGTTATCCTTAAGGGTAGATGAGTGAAGTAGAATGCAAGTCGGTTTATCAGAGTAGCGCAGCAGGTTTAGTCGCTAAGCGTTGAGGCGACGTTATTTGGGTAGTGTGAGGGTGTTCGCGTCGATAGAAAATTTCGAGGACGAAATTCTCTAAGTGGGGGAGAGTTGTAACGCCCTAAAATAATTTAATTTATTAATTAAATTAAGTTATTGGAGGGATACAATATTTATTTAAGTGGGATAATTTATGTATAATTGTTTTATTGTAGGAGGCGAAAAGAATTAAAAAGAGTGGTGTGTAAAATGGGCCCAAGCCACTTAAATGACCCAAGCCCATTCCAATTATCCTAAAACCCTAAGAATTATGGTCATTCCACAAAAGAAAAGAAAACAGCGCATCTGAGAGAGAAAAGAGAGGTGAGGCGCGACTTCAAGCTTAGAGGAGGAGAGGAACTTGTCTTCATCTTGGCTTGGGTAAGTGCCTTGATCCTTCTCTTCCATTTAAGTAATTCTTCCAAGTAGTGATCTAAGACCCTTCCTTGTTCCATGTTGCGATTTTTTTCCCTTGAATTTGTGCTGGATGCGAAATGCTTAGAAGAGAAGGAAGGGGGCTGTTGCGAATATTTTTGGTGACCGTGGCTCGTTGTGTTGCGGAGTTTTGCACGTGACGCATATATCGTGGTTTCGGGCATATAAAATTCGAGGTAAGGGTGAGCGGTTTTCAATTTAATATAATTGAGTATATAGAGGGTTTGTGGGTTTGTGTTAGTGGTTGAATTAGAATTTATAGGTGGAGATGAATGATAGATTGAATTATTTCATTGATGTGCGAATTACCCTATGACGTGAGAAGATGAATAGTTGCTGTTTTTTTTTGTAATGAATATGTTGCTGTTATGCAGAATTATAATTGCTAATTTTTTTTTTAGAGATATGTTGTTGCTGTTTTTATAAAAACAGTGCTGCTGTTACAGAAATTTAATTGGTGCTGTTGCTGTTAATTGGGTGTTGCTGTTGCTGTATAATAGTTATGCTGTTTGCTGTTAATTTTGTATTGCTGTTGCAGAATTTTATTTGGTGCTGTTGCTGTATATTAAGTGTGCTGTTTGCTGTCAATAAAATGTGCTGTTTTCATCAAAAAAATTGCCGCTGTCATGTTGCTGTTTTACCAATAAAATACTGCTGTTTTGTAAATTAAAAACCTGCTGTTGTTGCTGCTGTTTCAGCCTATCAAAGGCCACTGTTTTGCGCAAATTTGCCACTGTTTTTCAGCCTCAATATGATGTAAAATTGCCACTGTTTCTGCGCAAATTGGCCACTGTTTTCAGTTTTAAATTGATGTAAAAATTCTGCTGTCTTTGCGAAAATAACGGCTACTATTTCAGTTCCGATTTGATGAAAGATTGCTACTGTTTTGCGCATAAAATGCCACTGTTTATTCCCAAATTTAATTGTGGCGCTTCCTAAGTATGAAAGTGAAATGTTTATCCCATAATTTTTAAAATGTAGAGTGAAATGTTTATTCCCTAATTTTAAAGATGTTGTTACATTATTTTTGAATGTGATTGTTTATGAAGAGTGGTGATATTAATATGATGATGATGATGAATACACTCTATGAGTGTCTTATGGTGGTGATGACGAGTACTCCGGGTGAGTAAAATTTTGGTGATTGCACATGTGTACATAGTGTCTCATAGCATGTGCATCTTATGACGAATAGGCTTCGGCCTCTTAGTGACGGTGTGCCCTTAGTGGCTTATTTATGACGAGAAAACAGTGACGGTGTGCCCATAGTGGCTTATTATGACGAATATGGTACCATCATGCATATGCCCAGGTGTGGGTTGCATCTTCATGCACATTCATTTTTTTTATGACGGGTGACGTGAACTGTGATTTTGTTTGGTGTGGTGTGTAACGATGATGAAGTTGATATTAGTAACGATGTTGTGTGATGGTTTGCTCATATTACTCCGCTGTATGTTTAATTATATTTTGTTGAAAGTTCTCACCCCTTCTGCTTGGAATGTTGCTCTATTGTGGCAACGCTGCAGGTGACTCCGATTGAAGGACATGCTGCCTTCCTTTTTAGCTGTTGAGATGTTCGAGTCGCTCTCTGATATTGTAACACCTAGGGGGCGGGGTTAAAGTTGATGACTTATTTAATTAATTGTTTTAATAATTTTATTGATGTGTGAGACGTGTTTGAGCGATTTTTTTTGGTGAGCTATTATTTCCGCTGTGATGAGATTTAATTTTGAAGTTCGATTTTTGAGACGAATGTGTTTCTACACGAATGTTTATGGCGTAGTCGATGAGTTTCATCAATGAAGTTGTGACATTTCTTTTCTACTAATATTATTATTATTTTTGAAAACGAAAGCACTCTGATAATGACGTACAAATTAAAGGGGTAGAAACGGGGTGTTACACATACTGGGTATTCAGGCAGCCCTCGAATGGAAAGTTAAAAGGCTTGATGTGTATGGCGATTCGGCTTTGGTCGTTCATCAGGTGAAAGGCGATTGGGAGACCAGAGATCCCAAGTTGATCCCTTATTGCGATTATGTCCAAGAGTTGATGGGATCTTTTGATGAGATCAGTTTCCAACATATTCCCCGAGGCGAAAACCAGTTGGCCGATGCATTGGCAACTTTGTCATCAATGCTCAACATTAATTGCGACAGGAATCTGACTCATATCAGAATTCAACATCGGGGTCGCCCGGCATACTGCACTGCAATTGAAGAAGAGCCCGATAACAAGCCATGGTATCATGATATCAAACAGTACCTCACTAAAAGAGAATACCCACCTGGGGCATCAGAGAATGACAAAAGAACTCTCAGAAGATTGTCAAGGAGTTTCTTTCTGAGTGGTAAAGTTCTTTACAAAAGGAATTATGATATGGTCCTCCTGAGGTGTATAGCAGAGGAGGAAGCAGCAAAGATTATGAGAGAGGTCCATGAAGGTTCATTGGGGGACCATTCCAGTGGGCACACCATGGCAAGAAAGATCTTGAGAGCGGGCTATTATTGGTTGCGAATGGAGACCGATTGCTACAACTTTGTGCGCAAGTGCCACAAATGTCAGATTTACGCCGACCACATTCATGTACCGCCTTCTAAGTTGAATGTCTTGACTGCGTCTTGGCCATTCTCAATGTGGGGCATGGATGTCATTGGTCCTATAGAGCCTAAAGCGTCAAACGGGCATCGTTTCATTCTGGTCGCAATCGATTACTTCACCAAGTGGGTTGAAGCCGCTTCTCAATCCAGTATCACTAGCACTGTGGTTGCAAAGTTTGTGAAGAAAGATCTGATTTGCCGCTATGGGCTTCCAGATAAGATCATTAATGATAATGGCAGCAACTTGAACAGCAAAATGATGAAGGACCTGTGCACAGAGTTCAAGATTCAGCATCACAAGTCTTCACCTTATAGGCCCAAGATGAATGGGGCAGTTGAAGCGGCCAATAAGAACATCAAGAAGATAGTGCAGAAAATGGTGGTGACCTACAAAGATTGGCACGAAATGCTCCCTTTTGCCCTACATGGCTATCGTACTTCAGTATGTACATCGACCGGGGCAACTCCTTTTTCTCTGGTATATGGATCAGAAGCAGTACTCCCTATTGAGGTTGAAATACCTTCCCTGCGGGTACTAATGGAAACCAAGTTGGAAGAAGCAGAGTGGGTGCAGGCCCGTCTAGATCAGTTAAATCTCAGCGAGGAAAAGAGAATTGCAGCCTTATGTCATGGGCAACTGTACCAACAAAGGATGAAGACCGCTTTTGACAAGAAGGTTCGTCCCCGAGAATTCAATGAAGGAGATCTAGTACTCAAGAAGATCCTGCCTATTCAGAGCGATCCTCGTGGGAAGTGGACGCCCAACTATGACGGACCTTACGTGGTCAAGAAAGCATTTTCCAGAGGAGCGCTGATACTCACAAATATGGACGGTGAAGATCTCAGGAACCCAGTCAATTCTGATTCAGTGAAGAAGTATTATGCCTAAAGAAATAGACGAAAAAAAGAGAAAGATAAGCCAAGCAAGAATTAGCTCGCTAGGTTGAAAACCCGAAAGGGCGATCTAGGCAAAATCAGAGCGACCGAGTGGATTGAAAACCCGCAAAGGGCGATCCAGGTAAAAATTAGGGTCAGAAAGCTTGGGCATGAAAATGAGCAAAGGCATACAGCACTCCTGAAGGTTTGGGATAAAGGGGTGGTCAAGGTCAAGGACATAAATGCTTAGCACTGTTCCACAGAGACGGACAGTCAGAAATTAGCTTCTCTCTTTTTTTCGTGTCTTTTCGCAGTTTAAACTTTCAAATGTAATGAACAGTCGGCATAACTTTCTGTACGACCAGTCTTCACATCAATAAAGTTCAATTTTTCTCACGATCTGTTTGCTCTTTTATTTTCTGCTTTTTTCTGCTCAAAATAAATGTTTTATAATGATGGTGATGATGACCTGTAAAACATGTGCATAGATCATGGAGCATTACAATTATTGCAAAGTCCGTAAAGGTCGCGAAAAAAAGCAATTCCCCAAAACCAGTTAATCATGCAAGAGAAAGCGACTGCACTCACGATTGCTTCAAATGGTGAAGTCAAAGCCAACATGCACTCGGCTCATGAGCCCCGCAATTCCAATGGGTTCCTCAGTCTCGTGCCATGAGTATCGCGGGTTGGCTGAACCAGCGAAAAAATAAGCCAAAAGAGCGAAAGAGCAAAAGAAAAAACAAACGATCAGAAAAAAGAAAGCTGATCAAAGAATGAAGAGCAAAAGAAAAAACAAACGATCAGAAAAAAGAAAGCTGATCAAAGAATGAAGAGCAAAAGAAAAAACAAACAGTCAGAAAAAAGAAAGCTGACCAAAGAAACGAAGAATCAAGAATAGCATCCCACTACACTCATCATTACACCAAAATCATGAGCATTGCATGCATCCGCATAACATGCCCTTGCATAACATGCACCCATACTCCATGCACCATTCCTTGCAGCAACTAACGTATGCAGGTACCTTAATCCAATACAGCGGCATCGGTCATTTCAAATAAACCAATCAACGGAATTTGTGAGCCCTCTGTGCTCCTCTTGAGCCCTCTGTGCTCCTCCTTAGCCCTCCGTGCTCCCCCCTGAGCCCTCTGTGCTCCCCCTGAGCCCTCTGCGCTCCCTCCTGAGCCCTCTGTGCTCCCCCTTGAGCCCTCTGTGCTCATCCTGAGCCCTCTGTGCTCCCCCTGAGCCCTCTGTGCTCCTCCTGAGCCCTCTGTGCTCCCTCCTGAGCCCTCTGTGCTCCCCCTGAGCCCTCTGTGCTCATCCTGAGCCCTCTGTGCTCCTCCTGAGCCCTCTGTGCTCCCCCCTGAGCCCAAAGAGAGAGTTTTAAGCACAGTTAAAACTTTACAACCAACCTAGGCTTCAAATTCTCAAGATAGTTTTCTTAACACAGCTCTACCTACTGTTCTTACACCTAATATGATCCTTCTGATCTACTAGGTAGCTTCCAACCTAGAAGCAACTCTCTTCTCAAGCCAGACAGCAACAAATGCTTCCTGAGAATGTTTCTAACAGGTTATACAATTCGGTTTGGGGGTTTTGTGGGATTGCAAGAGCTTGGTTGATACAAATGGTGTTTCAACATAAACTTAACACAAGCTAAAATACATACTGATTGCTCTGCATTGTATGTATAGTTTGACTAGTTTTTAATTAGCTTTTCATTAATTTTTCTCAATTATAGTGAGTTTTAGAATCATAATAGTTTGATTTTTGTTTATTAGTTTTTAATTGAGTTCGTTTGTGTTTTTGAGATACTTGGTAACTTTAATTCGTGTGTTTGTGTTGTCCTTCGCCTAGCTATGACAGGAGCTTCCCAAGCAGTTCAACAAATACAAAAAAGGCAAAATTTCACTTTTGGTCGCATGGCGACGGGACTTGCTTAGCAGGCGATGGTGGCTGAGTTTTGGGGCGCTGATTTGCTTCGGGTAGCCTGGCGATTCTTCTCCTGGGCACTGTTTTTCTACGGGTCGCCTAGCGATGGGTTCTGCTCGCCAGGTGGTGGTGTTAAAAATTCCGTGTTTTTGTTCAGGCCACCTGGCGATGGATCCTGCTCGCCAGGCGATGGGTGTCATACCCCAATTTTGTCCGGCTTAGGTCAAAACCCTAATTTTCCCCAAAAAAATAAATAAATAAGTTGAAGAATGAAGAGTATCATGCATTGCATTTTGGGTCCTAGAAGTCATTCCAAGGTCTTTAAAATCATTTTTAGGGTTGGAATGCATTTTTTAGGCAAATTAGGGTTTTAGGGTCAAAAAGGGCATTTTGGTCATTTTTCGCAAAAAGATGATTTTCTCGCAAAAAATGCACATCCACAAAAAGTACATTTTTATTCTATCAAGGATAATTTTTGTACAATTTTTTAGAAAGAAAACCCTAGTCAAAATAATTAAAAATGTTTTTTTTCATTTTTAGTGCATAAAAAGGGACCATTAAATATTCCTCTATTCTTAAGTGACAATTTTTATTGTCATAGGTGACTAGAGGGAATATTTTATGGTGCCCAAAAATATGTGACACATTTCCAATAGGTGCACTTTTATTCCCATGACCAAAATTCAAACTCAAAATAAGGAAGTGTCCTCAATAAGACAAAATACCAAAAACAAGTTTTATTTTCTTCCCTCCTCTCCCCATGATTTCGCATACTCTCTCTCTCTCTCTCTCTCTCTCTCTCTCTCTCTCTCTCTCTCTCTCTCTCTCTCTATCCATTTTGTAATCATTGCCCTCTTTGGTAAATTACTTCACCCACTTACACTAACCTTTTCCTAAGAAAACACAAACTTCCCTCTTTGGTCACAATTCTTCCCTAAAATGCCCTTAACCCTACCTCACATAAAATATCTCTTCCAAAATAAGAAAATTCATTTTTCTTTTCCTTTTTCTTTCCTCTAACTTTCACCCCCCCACTCTCCATACTCTCCATTTTGTGTTTCTTCAACACCCTCAATCCATGTGATGATGCATCTCCACCCTCCATTCAAATTTAAAGTCTAATCCTATTGCACCTCTCAAAGCCAATGACTAAAATACCCTCTAACTTGGTGACCAAGTTCAAATTAATTTTATTTATTAATATTCAGCTGAATATTAATTGATTTAATTGGATTGATTACCATTTTAACCCTAGCCCTTCACCAATCCTATAAACACTAAACATGTGATTTTGTCTCCTACGTGGTTCGCATTTTTTGGGGTTTTAATTTATCTTGTTCCTTTTTACTTGATGTTGATCAACCTTGTTATTAGTGTTTAAATCCTTGTGTTAAATGTGACTTTTAGTCCATATTACTTGCAAATACTTGTGTTGTTGATGATTTTGCAACTTGATTCTCACTTGTGCTTGGAGCATCATAATCTAAGTGAGAGGATTGCAAGATATGATTCAACCTTGTTTTTGAGCCTTTCTTGTTTAATCTTTGGAGTTTGTTTGTTGATGATTTTGCAACTTGATTCTCACTTGTGCTTAGAGCATCATAATCTAAGTGAGAGGATTGCAAGATATGATTCAACCTTGTTTATGAGCCTTTCTTGTTTAAATCTTTGGAGTTTGTTTGTTGATGATTTTGCAACTTGATTCTCACTTGTGCTTAGAGCATCATAATTTAAGTGAGAGGATTGCAAGATATGACTCAACCTTGTTTATGAGCCTTCTTTGTTTAATCGTGGGAATTGTTGTTTGTTGATGACCTAGCAACAAGATTCCCACTAGTGCCTAGTGCACCTTGATCCATGTGGTGAAGATTGCTAGAAAGGATTCAATTTAGTTTATATGTTCATTTACCTTTGTGTCTTTGTTTGATTATTGTAAATTGTTGATGATAGGCAAGTTGATTCTCACTAGTGCCTAGTGCACTTTTCTCAAAGTGAGAGGATTGCCCTATGTGATTCTACTTAGCTTTAGTGTTTATTTACTTGCTCTTGTATTCTAATTTTAGTATTGTCCATTGTTGAGGATAAATCATATGATTCCCATTTATGCCTAGTGCATCATATTCTAAGTGGTGAGGATGGTTTTAGATGATTCAACCTTCTCCTTTCAATTTCTTAATGAATAAAAGATGAGATAGTTAGGTTTATGGTTCAAGGTCCATGGGGTATTGCAAAGGATAGGTTACCCAAAACCTTGATGCTCCTTCCTCTTTGATTGTGTTATTAGCCTTTGGGTACTTATTCATGAATGCAAAGAATAGGCCTACCTTAGCCTTGATGCAATTTCTCCTTTTGTTCATGTTATTGAGAAATCGTTGCTCATATGTTCCTTAGTTTAATTAAGACAATTCTATGCCTATGATCAATTGCTTGCTTGTTTTTGATGCATTTTAAATGTCTTGATTCAATTATATGCCATTCCATCCATGTGTATGACCTCCTAATGAAGACGTAAGTCTACATGCATGTTGTAGCATAGAGTCATTAGGGTAAATACACCCCTTCCTACACACACACATTTGCTTTGAGAACTTTACCTTGCATCCTTGATAAGTGGATCTTTTGATCATATTGGCATGTTTAGTCTTAATTAATGTTCATCATATGCATGATTCCGTGATTATTGAATGTACTTGAACTTTGTAACCAATCATTGATAATAACTTCACCCTTTTTTTCAAAAAAATCTTCCAAACCCTTCCTACACACACACATTTGGGATACGTAGGAGCGAGTCTCGTTCTCGTCAAGCGCAACAAATAAAAATCCTTTTTGCAACCATAAACAAATCATTTTCATAAAACAAACAAAAAGAATCATTTTCAAACTCATTGTTGCTAGTAGCTCATCAGAGCCATTGTTCATTTAGCTATTAGTGGCAATGTCCTTTTCTCATAAGAATAATAAACGATGATCCATCATAACCTTTGTTAGTTTGATCATCGTGCAAATCAATCTCCTTCGAAAATCACTTTCAAAAAAAAAGATAATAAAAACGAGTTGTTATCAATAGTCCATCAGAACCTTTGTTCGTTTGACTAGCGGTACAACTCTCTCTTTTTGAGTATTTAGTAGTGATTCATCATAGCCTCTGCTAGTTTAATCATTCGCTGAATACTCGTCCTATTTCGAAAATTCACTAAAAAGATAAAAAAATAAAAACTTTTTCATGACAACCAAGAACTACGTAGCTTTGAATTCTCCATCGCACTGGGAGATACGTAGGAGCGGGCCATGTCCCGTCAAGCACTTTTTCTAAAAACCTTTTTTTTCCCCTTTCTCACCAAAAATAAAATTTCCATTAAGTTTTCCCATTCATCTTCAAACAAGAAATAAATAGGCAAATCTAGGTATTTTTCAAATCAAACGTTAAAACCACGCATTTAATTAGAGGTTCCCTTTCGGTAGAAAGGACGTGCGCGGTGCTAACACCTTCCTCGCACGTAATCGACCCCCGAACCTATATCTCTAGTTTTCAAAAGACCACCCGTCTTGTCCAAAAGACCCTTTTTCAATGTTTTGGTCTTAAAATTAAAATATTGGTGGCGGCTTCAAAATTTTTCCACGTTATACATTGAGAAACCCAAACCGGGATTTTTTCGGGGTGCAACAATGGGTCACTTACCCAGCTCATATTTAAGTCTGTAACTCAAATTTTAGGTCATTCTGATCATTGAGAACAGTTTGGTTTTGCGCTCTGAAGTCCGTGACGACAAAGATTCGCACTCCGCTAACCTTTGTTGATGATTCAAGCTTGGGAACAAGTCATTGGAGCATCCATGTTGTCAGCTTCTCCCTCTAGTTTGATCTTTTCTCTTGTTATTTTTATTTCTATGTCTAGCTAAATTTCCTATTGTTGGGGATGAGTAACAACAATTCCCGAATCTCTTATATTGTTGAATCAAACCTCTATTATTTGAATGAATGTTATGCTTTATGTTTCAATCTCTGTCCTTAACGCTTTCTAGGATTTGATCACTCTTAGGATGATTTATGATATGTGATTATGAATGGAAGTTTGAATTACATATGCTTCAGAATTGAAATCTGTTTATCTCTAGTCTAGGAATAGTCATTGGTATTCAGAATCATAGGATAATTGTTGTTATTACTGTTTATTTCTCTTTATGGTCACCTAAGGAATTAGGGATTTTCATTAGGAATAAAGGTTCTCTTACCTAAGGAATTAGGATTAGAATAATTATAACAATTTGATCATAGATCATAAAATAAGTTCAATAACACGTTTGATTCGTTAGATATAAGAATGAAGTAAATTGAAGCTCGTCCCCAAGGCTTTTTAATTCATACAAATTCACACTTGTGTTCTTGTTATCCTAAAAATTAAAATAAATAAAAAATATTTATTATTTTTCACTTTAATTTCTTGTCAAACATATCCAAATTAGTTCCCTTTCAATTTAGAAGTTACTTGCAACGATTCGGTAAGTTCGACACTCGATCTTTTCGTACTGTTACTTGCAATGATTCGGTAGACTTGCAACCGATGAAGCTAAGAAATTGAGGCTTTTTCCATTTTCTCTAAAGGATGAAGCCAAAGAGTGGTTTGATTCTCAACCTGAAGGTAGCATCACTACATGGAATGCTCTTGAAGACAAATTCCTTGAACAATTTTCCCCCCTTCCTTGTTTATTAAGAAGAGGAGTCAAATCAACAGTTTTGAGCAAAAAGAGGGTGAGTCGCTCTATGAGACTTACACAAGATTCAAGATCACATTGAAGGCTTGCCCAAATCATGGTTTTGATGACCATCAGCAAATGCAAATCTTTTGTATTGGGTTGAGACCGAATGCTAGGATGATGCTTGATGCCTCAATAGGTGGTTCTTTGAATTTCAAAACCGCGGTAGAAGCAAGACAAATAATTGAAGCTATGGTTTCAAATGATTACTTGGCAGCTCATGATAGAGGAGGTACATCTAATAGAGGTCTCTTTGACTTAGATGCTCAGACTGCCGGGTTGGCTCAACAGAAGATAATCACTCAAGAGTTGGAAGAACTGAAAAAGAGAATGGAAGCTCTAAAGTTGAATTCTTTGCAACACCATAGCCTCTCTTCCAAGACACTATTCCTAATCCAAGGGGTGGTGAAACAGTGAATGCTATAACCACACGAAGTGGCAAAACAATTAAAGTTGAAGCAAAGAAGAGTCCAGAAGAAGTGATTGAGCCGAGTGACAAAGCTCCTGTGGGTGTTGACGAGAATTCTAATGTAAAAGAGAAGCCAAAATTTCCAAAACCAATTATTAAGCTACATTTCCCTAAACGATTGAAGAAGGAGCAAGATTAAAATAAATTTGGTAAGTTTTTAGATGTTTTCAAAAAACTACAAATTAACATTCCTTTTGCAGAAGCTCTTGAACAGATGCCCAAATATGCCAAATTCATGAAAGAAATCCTCTCAAAGAAGAGGAGTATCTTAGATGAGGAGACAGTCATGCTTACTGAGGAGTGCAGTGCAATCTGGGAAAGGAAGCTCCCACAAAAACTCAAAGATCTCGGAAGTTTCTCTATTCGTTGCACTATTGGGGATAGAACTTTTGGGAAAGCACTGTGTGATTGGGAGCAAGTATCAGCCTACTGCCCCTCTCCATTTTCAAAAAGTTGGGGATTGGTCAAATAAAAAATACCATGATGACTCTGCATCTAGCTGACCGTTCGGTGAAACATCCATATGGGGTAGTGGAAGATGTCCTTGTGAAAATTGACAAATTCATCTTTCTGGTGGATTTTGTGGTTCTTGACATGGAGGAAGACAATGACATCCCGTTGATTTTAGGAAGACATTTCCTAGCTATCAGTAGAGCTGTAATTGATGTGGTGGATGGAACTTTGACATTGAAAGTCCAAGATGAAGTTGTGACTTTCAATGTGCTCAAGGCCATGGACCCTAAAAAGTGAAATGAAAAGTGTTATTGTATTGGGGTGCTTGATCCCATAATTGAAGAAAGAATTCATGATCAAGCCCTCCACTTACCTCTTGAGTATTCACTTGTTGTATCAAAAGATTTTGAAGAAGAGGGTGACACTAAGGAAAAAGAAGTTGTGGCTATGTCAGTGGATCCTCCATTCTATTCCCCTCATGCAACTCCTAGGAAGAGGAAACTTAAGGTTAAAAGAAAAGGCACCCAAGGAGCACTAAAGGAGGTACCTGAGAAGCAGAGTCCTCTACCTGAGCCAAATTGAAGAATCACCTCAACGTCAAGCTTAGGACGATAAATAAGCGCTTCATGGGAGGCAACCCATGCGAGGGAGTGGTCTATCTCTTCTCCTTTTCTTTTTATTTTACTTATTTTTATCTATTTTCATTCTGTACTGTTCTTTCTATTTAAGTTTCGTATAGTGTGATGTTGAACTATTGCTAGACTTGTGTGTGATGTGTGAGTAGTAACACCCCATAACTCTAGTTAACTTTGTTGAATAATGACTTTGAGGGTTGTTGGGTGATTTTGTTTGAACACTTGTTTGCATTTGAATTCCTTACATATCACCATTTAATAAGTTAAGTTAGCATGTGCATGATGAACACTCAGCTGTCAAAAAAAATGATTCTCAGCAACTGAGCATGGTAAAACAAGAAAACATTGGGCATTCATTTCATTACTTTGGCTCTCTCACAGCCTGTGAGCTTTTGAGCCTAAACACTTAATTCCTTGATTTATGAGTGTCCGTGCATGTGTATTTCTTCATAATTTGAACTTAGTTCTTGATTTCTTTTGCATCGCATATACACACACATACATGATTGAGGACTTCTGTTTTCTTGGTAGCTAGAGCCTTAAAATGCCTACCCTTAAATCTTGACCTTTGAGTAGTCCATTTGATCCTTAAATCCTTTTTTTCTGGTTACAAACCTCATTACAAGACATTAACTAAAAAACCAGGTGTCCCACTTGTTTGGAATTGAGGAATGTGTTGTCATTATGGATCCTTAGATATGAATTAAGTTTGGGGTTGCTTGAGGACAAGCAATTGTTCTAAGTTTGGGGTGGGTATACCAAAATAGGTTGTAAAAAAAAAAGAAGAAAAGACAAGTACCAAAAATGTCAAGGAAAAAAAGGAAAAGAAAAAAAAAGAAACAAATGAAAACGAAAAAAAAATCAAAAGAAAAAGAATACAACATATATTTAGAAAAGATGACAAGGACAATTTTTCCTTGTGGGCAATTCTTTTGAAGAGGTTTGATGAGTAAGGATAGGATCTAGAGTGACTACTGCATTTCTCAATTCCAATCAAGAAAGCCTAGATTCCAAAAGTTATCCACCCTGACCCAAGCCCCGTTACAACCTTCTTAAAGTCCTCATGATGTGTGTGGTATTTGTGTGTGATTGTTTTTCTTAGAACTTGTTCAAGCCTATGGTAGGATATACATGTATTGTGATATGAGCGCATTACCCTATATACACTTAAGAGTGAATTTGGTTAGAGTGTGAGGAGAGGGTTGATGTTGAGGATTGTCTGCTCATGTTATTTTTGTTACTTTAGCTTAGTTTGCTTGCTAGCAAGGGTTTTGGGCGGTTTGGTTTCTTGAATGCAGTGTTTGGAATGCATGAATGATGGTGATTTGTGGAAATTCATTTGTTGGACTTGTATTTCGATTCTAACCCAATGCCTGATGTGAATTGTTGATTGAGGACAAGCAAAGACTTAAGTTTGGGGTTGTGATTGCTATGTATTGTATGTATAGTTTGACTAGTTTTTAATTAGCTTTTCATAAGTTTTTCTCAATTATAGTGAGTTTTAGAATCATAATAGTTTGTTGTCCTTCACCTAGCTATGACATGAGCTTACCAAGCGGTTCAACAAATACAAAAAAGGAAAATTTTCACTTCTGGTCACCAGGCGATGGGACTAGGTCACCAGGCGATGGTGGTTGAGATCTGAGGCGCTGATTTGCTTCGGGTAGCCTGGCGATGGATCTGCTCGCCAGGCAATGGTTCTCCTGGGCACTGTTTTTCTACGGTTCGCCTGGCAATGGGTTCTGCTCGCCAGGTGATGGTGTTAAAAATTCCTTGTTTTTGTTCAGGTCGCCTGGCGATGGATCCTGCTCGCCAGGTGATGGATCACTTACCCAACTCATATTTAAGTCCGTAACTCGAATTTTTGGTCATTCTGATCATTGAAAATAGTTTGGTTTTGCGCTCTAAAGTCCGTGGCGGCAAGGATTCGCACTCCGCTGACCTCCGTTGATGATTCAAGCTTGGGAACTGATACGCCGCAAGTATACGGTATATCGCGTAATAGAAAGTATCAATCCAAAGGGAGTTAAGCGTGATTACCAATCTAATTTTTTGTGGTGATTAGCTAAAATGAATGACTTAGTAGAAATAGATGATTATTTTGAGTTTTAATTTATAAATAAAAGTGTCCTAGGATTGTGATTTCTTCACAATGATATGATGAACTCACAACCACTCATCCATTCCCTATTTTATATGAAATTGTATTTCTAAGGACAAGGCATTGAATGGTAACTCTTATTTCCTCTCGGAATATAAAAGTGTGCCTCGAAACAATAATCAAAACCGATTCTCATGCTTGATTATTGCCAAGACCCCTTAAGTACAAGCCTCTTTTATCCCAAAGGTCCCAAAACTATTCTCATGTTTTGTTTCCCTTGTTTAATCCCATAGTTCTAATATCAAAACTTCTCCTTTCAGTACTTTGTTTTGATGTTTGGAATGAAACTTTGAAAATGATTGGATTAAATTAGAATATAATTTTAACAAAATAGAGTTTAGACTTGGGATTGTTTATGGGTCTATCATTGGATTAGTCCAACAATCCCAAGACTCAAAGGAGTCTACTCACTCATGACCATAGTAGACAAAAACTTAGAAGAAGAAAAAGAAGAATAAGATAAAGACATGAATTGTAAATGAAGGAAATATAAATGACGGAATTGTAAATGACTGAATTGTAAATGACTTGAAATGTAAATGAAAGCGATAAGGTACAGAAATTAAAGGTGTTGGAAAATAAAGAACAGAAAGTAAAGTTGCAAGAATGTAGAGTGCAATAATTATCAAGAACAAGAACTTAATATGAAGAAAGTGAATTGCATAAAACTTAGGAGTAAACTTTGAGTAGTATTACAATAGCCTAAGATGCTCTTAAGCACTCAAAAATTCGTGTTTTATATAGGCTAAAAAAAGAGACAAATGAGTTAAGTCTCATTACAAGCAATGAGACTTCTCTTTATACTTTTTGCACTCTAATTCCTTCACTTTTTCTCAAAGCTTGATCTAAAAACAAAAACAAACAATCGGTAGTAAAATAGCTCTAAAATAAAACTAGAGTAACAAATAACTTAATAAAAATAAGTACTAAAGGGGCACATAAAATGGACTTATCAAACTCCCCCATGCTTGAATCTTTGCTTGTCCTCAAGCAAAACTATAAAACCCCTTTAGACCAATTTTGGAAAAAAATGTAAATTCATGCAAAAACCTTAAGTGGACCGGGGCAAATTTCAGCATTTCTTATTTGGTTTGAGACTTACCACTTAGGCTTTTTGTGAATTAAGAGACAAGTTTGAGGTATCAGCACATTAGAAAAGATATCAATGTCACCATAGAACCAGTTCCCTAGCATTCTTAAGCTTGGGTCTTCCATTCACAAGACCGGGTCTCAAAGGAGGGTCTTTATACGCTGGGCATTCAAGCATTTTCTTTTTGTTTTTCTTTGATTTCACATGCAGACCAACCACTTTTAATTTTTAAATTTATCAATCTGAACTAAAGTGGTCAGCCCTTTTTGCTTAATGTACTAATTTACATTTTTTTTCTTTTTTTTCCTTTCTTGTTCTTGATACCCCACCTCAGACATTTTTCTCCAGTAACCTCGCATCCGGTGAATGTCACCAAGAGAACCAGATTACTAGTTTCTTTTCAATCTTCCTAACAGTACTAATAACCAAAAGCCAGTCTCAAGAGTGTGTGTGTGAAAACCCAAGAAGCAACAACAAACAAAAAATTATTTCTATTTTTAGCAGCCAGGCCACCTAGATTAATGCTATGAAGCTCAAATATTTGTCCAAAAGGGGCCTTTTAAAAAACACATGCTTTTAGGAAATTTACAAAGACTTGTAAAAAGGGGAGATTATATTTATTCAAAGCAAAATAGACTCAATAAAAACAGTAAAAAGGGAAAGATACCCCCCATGCTTGGACTAGAAATTGTCCTCAATGATAAAAAAATTAAAAACACATGAGATGGTAAAGAAAGCTCACATGGCTTGGTCTGAAGGTGGCTGAGCAGTGTACTGAGTGTACAAAGCTATCATCATGCTGCTCAAGTTGTCGAGCACTTGACCTTGGCGGCTTTGTTCTTCTCTAAAGAATTTCATTTCTGCCCTTTGCCTTAGTTGTTCTCCCTCAACTCTTTCACCCCACTCTTTCCAATACACATTAGAGGAAGATGTATGATCTTCAGCTCTTGGCACATTTTGTTGTGGTTGTTGAGGTACCTCTAAATCCTCATCTCTCACCCCAACTAAATATCCTTTTTACAACCAATTATCTCGGTTATGAAAATCATTTTTTGCTTCATTGGGCAGCCGGATGGACTCTTGTCCATTAATCAGAAATCGGTAACCCCCTGGATTCCGAGAATTTGTTGATTTGATCATATGGGATCTTGTTAGGGCTTCAAGATAAATTTTCATACTACCTTGCACATGTTCAGTATCTTGAGAAAGATTACACTAGTTCACAAAACTCGCTATAATTGTAATTAACCCTCCAATTGCAATATCACAAAACTCGCTATAATTGTAATTAACCCTCCAATTGCAATATCACCATTGTAATTAACCCTCATAAGATAAAATCCTGTATTTGCAGTTTTTTCGTGAATCATGGACCACAAGAAAAATAATTCTCCCACTCTTATCCCTCCACCTTCACCTCTAGCAAACAAGGTACTTGCCATGACTCGTTGAATATACTGGAAAACCGTATTATGAATAGAAGCAGCCTTGGCAACCCTTGCTTCATAGATTTGTTGACCTGTAGTGGCATACCAAAACTCTTTGACATCAAACTCAGTTGGCCAAATATCATGATTCCTTGAATCATAAATTGCACCATTATTCCCAAGTCCAAAAATCTCACAAAGTTGATCAAGACCCATCTCATAATCAATATTAAACAATCGAAAGGTGATTGTATGACTCTGGGTATCAAAGGTCTTATCCTCATGAAATTGTAAGGAACTCAAGAACTCTAGTGTAAGACCTTTATAAGTCCTATGATTACAAGCCACAAATCTCTCCCAGGCAATAATTCTAAACAGTTCACGCACATTGTCTTCTAGGCCTACGGTGTTAAGAGTCACATAATCGACGTACCTTGTAGGAATAATTTTTCTCTAAATAAGCTTTTCATACCTTTCCTCTTGCCTAGAGTCCTTGAAGATAATTCCAAAAGGGTTGCTTGAAGATGACCCTGGACCACTCCTTTTTCTTCTTTCTCCAGTATAGGGAGTGGGAACATGTGTTGACCTTAAATTTGTTGGACCCATTTTCGAATTTTTGGAGGTATGAAAATTTGGGTTTGGAGAAATTGGGTTTTTGGTGATATGGTGTTGGATTGTTGGTAATGGTGGTGATTGGTGGTTATTTATGGTGTTTATGGAGGTGTTGGGTTGAAAATTCGAGTTTTAGGTTTTTGAGAGGAATTTGGGATTTTGGTCAAATGGGTGAGGGAAACTCAAAATTTGTGGAGTTTTAAGATGGTTGAAGGTTTGGCTATGGAGGTTTTTTGTTAGGTTGAAGAAGAGAAGAAGAGAGAAGGGTAGATTGAAAGAGATGAGAGAATAAGGGTGAGGTTTTGTTTAAGTGGGGCGGTGCCTGTGAATGGGAAGGCGCACGACTCGTGCTTACCTACGCACGGGTCGTGCTAGACGCTGAAATTTTGGTATCTGTTGTTCGCAACTCACGTGCGTCCCGTGCTTATTTGCGCACGGGTCGGGCGCCCCTCTGTTTTTTTTATTTTTTTAAAGAAATTAAATTACCTGCAAAAAAAAAATAAAACAAACAAAAAGATTAACCCTTGGGTTGCCTCCTACGCAGCGCTCTTTTAACGTCACTAGCTTCACATGGACTTTCTTTCACTTTTTAATTGGGATTGTGCAGAACCAAAGTGGTTCCTTTTTCAATTGTATCACCAATCAAATAAGTTTTTAACCTTTGGCCATTGACTTTAAATGATCCGGTCTTTTCACTCCATATTTCAACTGCTCCAAAAGGATATACCTTACGGACTTGAAATGGACCGGACCATCTTGACCTTAATTTTCGTGAAAAAAGTTTCAGCCTTGAGTTAAAGAGCAATACAAGATCACCTTGTTTGAATTCTATTCGGACGATACGCTTATCATGCCATTTTTTTGTTCTTTCTTTGTAAATTCGGGCATTTTCATAAGCGTTCATCCTCAATTCTTCCAACTCATTTAGCTGGAGTTTTCTTTTATCACCTGCTGAATTCATATCCAAGTTGAGAGTTTTTATTGCCCAATAAGCCTTGTGCTCTAGCTCAACCGGAAGATGACAAGACTTCCCATAAATTAATTTGAAAGGAGTCATACCAATAGGAGTCTTGTATGCTGTCCGATAAGCCCAAAGAGCATCATCAAGCTTAATTGACCAATCTTTTCTAGAAGCAGAGACCGTTTTTTCTAAAATGCTTTTTATTTCTCGATTGGAAACCTCAAGTTGGCCACTAGTTTGGGGGTGGTAAGGTGTTGCATTTTTGTGCCTCACCCCAAACTTTTGTAAAAGCTTTTCAAATTGTTTGGAGATAAAATGGGATCCCCCATCACTAATTACTACTCTTGGCACTCCAAACCTTGGGAAAATAATTTTCTTGAAAAGCGTGATCACAACTTGTGCATCATTTGTTGGAGAAGCAATGGCTTCAATCCACTTTTAAACATAGTCAACTGCGACTAGAATGTATTGAATTCCAAAAGAAGACGGAAATGGCCCCATGCAGTCAATTCCCCAGACGTCGAAAATTTTAACTTCTAGAATATTGTTCTGAGGCATTTCGTTTCTTTTGGAAATATTCCTGGTGCGTTGACAGTGATCACATTTAGAAACAAAATGATGCACATCTTTAAAGAGTGATGGCCAGAAAAAACCAGATTGAAGAATTTTGAAAGCGGTCTTTTTAGAGCTGGCATGGCCACCATAAGAAGAAGAATGACAGTGAATAAGAATGTTACTTACCTCATCTCCTGGGATGCATCTCTTGAATACACCATCTGCTCCCCTTTTGAAAAGGATAGGTTCATCCCAATAGTAATGTTTAACATCAGAGAGGAATTTCTTCCTCTGATGGTAGTTTAAGTCCGGAGGCAGCACACCAGCTGCAAGACAGTTCACATAGTCTGCATACCATGGTGCTTCAGTTTGCACCAAAGAGAATAGCTGATCATCCGGAAAGGAATCATCAAGCGGCAGCTCATTCTCATTGTTCTTTTGCAACCTTGACAAGTGATCAGCAACAACATTTTCTGTACCTTTTTTATCTCTTATCTCCAAGTCAAATTTTTGGAGGGGCAAAATCCATCGGATCAACCCCAGCTTAGCATCTTTTTTGTTCAACAAATATTTTATTGCCGAGTGATCCGTGTAGATGATGATTTTGGACGCCACCAAGTATGACCTGAATTTATCTATGGCAAAGACCACCGCCAATAGCTCTTTTTCTGTTGTGGCATAATTCACTTGGGCATCATCCAAGGTCCTACTATCATAGTAGTTAGCATGCATCTTCTTATCCTTCTTTTGACCCAGGACTGCCCCAACCACATAGTCACTTGCATCACACATTATCTCGAATGGAAGATTCCAATCCGGTGGTTGCATGATTAGGGCAGTGGTCAAAGCTTATTTTAACCTGCAAAATGCTTCATGACAAAGATCATCAAAAACAAAAGCTGCATCCTTAAGGAGCAAGCTTGTCAGTGGCTTAGTAATCTTGGAAAAATCTTTTATAAACCTGCGGTAAAAACCCGCATGACCCAAGAAACTTCTTACTTCTTTGACCGAGGTAGGAGGTGACATTTTTTCAATGATTTCAATTTTAGCCTTGTCAACCTCAATACCTCGTTCAGAAACCAAATGCCCAAGTACAATACCTTCCCTTACCATAAAGTGGCATTTCTCCCAGTTCAAAACAAGATTTACCTTTTCACACCTTTCAAGAACTTTTTCAAGGTTAGCCATACAGTTATCAAAACTTGATCCATGTACTGAGAAATCGTCCATAAAAACTTCCATTATATTTTCAACAAAATCCGAAAAGAAGGACATCATACAGCGTTGAAAAGTAGCAGGAGCATTACACAGACCAAAATGCATCCTTCTATAAGCATAAGTGCCATAAGGACAGGTAAAAGTTGTTTTTTCTTGGTCGCTAGGATGAATGGGTATTTGAAAAAATCCGGAATACCCATCCAAATAGTAGAAGTGGGAATGCTTTGCTAACGTTTCTAGCATTTGATCAATAAAAGGGAGGGGAAGTGATCTTTACGGGTTGCTTTATTAAGCTTCCTATAATCGATACACATTCTCCATCCCGTGACAGTCCTAGTAGCAATGGATTCATTTTTCTCATTTTTTATAACTGTAAGGCCTCCCTTTTTAGGTACTACTTGAACAGGACTAACCCATTTGCTGTCTGAAATTGGATATAACCCCAGCATCAAGAAGTTTAAGTACTTCTTTTTTCACAACTTCCTTCATGTTAGGATTCAATCTCCTTTGATGCTCAATTGAGGGTTTATAATCCTCTTCAAGTAGTATCCTATGCATACATAATGAGGGATTTATTCCCTTAATATCCTCAATAGTATATCCTATAGCTTTCAGGTATTTCTTGAGAATATTAAGTAATTTCTTTGTTTCCACCTCATTTAAGTTTGCATTGACAATAACAGGAAAAGTAGAGTTTAGGCCCAGAAATTCATACCTTAGGGATGTAGGGAGAGGCGTTAGTTCCACCTTTGGAGCTCCTTTTGGAAGATGATCAGATTTCTCCTCAACCAAGTCTTCAATGCCCAAGCCTTTTATAAGAGGATTTTCATCCAGTTATTTGGTATAGGCTTGGGCTTCTTCATCCATTTCCTTATTTGTGCTGCCTGTTTGGCATGTTTCTAAACCATCGTGTGAAGATGAAGCTAAAGAGAAGTCTTCCACGCAATGGTCAACAATGTCAACTCTACAACAAGAGTCCTTAATGGAAGGACTTTTCATAAGATTAGCAAACTCAAACTCTACTTTTCTTCACCCACATTGAATGCCAACTTACCATTTTGACATCTATTATAGCCCCTGCAGTGGCAAGAAAAGGTCTTCCCAACAAAATTGGAACTTGGGATCCTTCTCTATCTCCATCACAACAAAATCAGCCGGTATAAAAATTTGTCCTACTTTAATAGGAACATCCTCTAAAATTCCGGTTGGATATTTAATGGAGCGGTCAGCCAACTGTATAGTCATTTTGGTGGGTTTTAACTCTCCTAGGCCTAGTCTTTTGAAAAGGGATAATGGCATTAAACTCACACTGGCTCCTAAATCACACATTGCTTTGTTTATGGTTTCACTTCCTATCACACATGGTATAGAAAAACTTCCAGTCTTTTAGCTTTGGTGGCAGTTTAGTTTGAATTATAGCACCACATTCTTCAGTTAGAGCCACTGTCTCATTGTCATCTATTTTTCTTTTGGGTAAAATATGTTTTTAGTCCCTACAAAATCGGCTCCTTTTAAGTTTAGTCCCTACATTAACGAAATAGGCGTTTTGGTCCTCATCTTATTTTTCCGTTTTCAATTTTAGTCCCTCATGACTTTTAATAGCGCTTCAAAACTTTTAATAGCGCTTATAAAAGGTCAAAAAAGCGCTATTAAAAGTGTTGAAGTGCTATTAAAAGTCACGAGGGACTAAAATTGAAAACGGCAAAATAAGATGAGGAGCAAAACGCCTATTTCGTTAATGTAAGGACTAAATTTAGAAGGAGCCGATTTTGTAGGGACTAAAAACATATTTAACCCTTTTCTTTTCTTAGACAGAATTTCTTTCAAAATTTTTGCATAAGATGGCATTTGAGACAGTGCATCTATGAAAGGAATGTTTATGTAGAGCTTATTCAAAAGATTAACAAATTTTTTAAACTGCTCATCAAGTTTTGTTTTTGCAAACCTTTGTGGGAAGGGAATTGTGGGCTTGTATGGTTGAGGTGACACATATGGTGTTTCTTTTTCTTTATTTTCCTCTACCTCCTCACTTTGTGGATTCTCTTTTTCAATCTCATTATTAGTACCCTTTGGCTCCTCTAAATGTTTCCCACTCCTTAAGGTGACAGCATTAATTTGGGCTTTGGGATTTGGCTTTGGCTGTCCAGGAAATATTCCGAAAGATTTAGAGGATGAAGCGACTTGTTGAGCCACTTGAGATATTTGGGTTTCCAGCATTTTGTTGTGAGTAGTGATAGAGTCTACTTTTTATGTTAACTTTATAAGAGTATCATTCAATAAAGAGTTTTGGTTTTTGAACTCTTCATTTTGTTTGGTTTGAGTTAACACAAAAGTTTCCAACAAAGTTTCCAAATTGGATTTTTGAGGGCTCCTTTGATTTTGAAAACCGGGGGGGTGTTTGTTAAGACTTTTGGCAAGTGTACCAAATGTCGCAAGTAATATAATTTAACGGTAAGAATCGGTCGATCCACAGGGATTGCGTTCAATTATCAATTAAGCAAGTAAATTAATTCTTAGAGGTAAAAACGGAAAGATAATATTTTTGGAATTTTGTTAATTAACTGAAAGATAGCGTTTGAAAATAAAGAAAGATAAAAGTGATTAGGGTTTGACTCCTCTCCCCTCACCTATCTTATGGACCTTCAGCTACTCACATATTAGTTGTTTGGAATACGAGATTCAATTCACTAAAATAGGTTTAGGACAATTTCTTGCCTCAAAACCCCTATTACCCTAAGAGTTACCCTAATTCCTTAGGTGAGTCATGCCAAAGGGTAAAACATTAAGATCAAGAAATAAAGAATTCATGAATCCAACCCCACATTCCTATGGTGATCGGAGGTTCGTGATCTAAAACATCATATCAAGTATACAACTCATATCTCTTTGTAATCATATACCCTAAATCATTATAATTATCATATGTATCTATAAAGCATTAAACAAAGATGTTTTAAACATATGATAAACCAAACAACCAAATAGTCTTAACCATAACAAAGAATCCAATAGATAGGTTTGAGGAGAGTCATCTCTCCCTAATCAAGAGAAACTAGTTACACATCATCAAAAGATTAGAAAATAAGAGTAGAGAAGATTACACATAGAAGAATCTATTAGAACCTTCAAATCCTAAAATCGCATTCCAGATGAAGTGCCGGAGGTACTGCTTTTCTCTCCCCTTTTTGTAATCCACGTTCTTCCAGCCGCCGCGGCTCCTCCTCGCGTTACTATGCGTGTTGTTTCTCTTTACCCCTCATTGCTTAATCCTTTGAATTCCAAGCTTTTTCTTCCACGCCTACACTGTTTCCTTTTTTTATTTTTTTTAATTGAAGCCCACATGCATTCCTTTTCACACCTCCTTTGTTTCTTTTTTTCTTTAATTGGACTTACCAATTACATTTTAGTTACAATTCAACTTCTACTACAAAAAACTAAAACTATGCCAAATCCCTTAACGATTGGCTGAAATAAACTTAAATGACTAACAAATTGGTTGCAAACTGAATAAAAATATACATATGATGAGGACTCATCAGTGTTCTAGCTGCTGGTTGGTTTGATGGAGGATGTAACGCCCCAAAATAATTTAATTATTTATTTAATTAAGTTATTAAAGGCTTACAATATTTATTTAATTTAATTAACTAATACAGGGTTTAATTTATTTTATTTTATTTATTTAGGAGGTGTTGTAACGAATTAGATGGTGCATGGGGGCCCATGACCCACAAGTGAGCCCATGACCCATTAACTAGTCATAGGAGTCGACTCACTTAGGGTTCTTGGGAGTTAGTTCTCATTTCACTCAAGTGTGCAAAAGAAAGAAAAGAAAACGTAAAAAGAGAGGAGAAGTGAGAGGAGAGGTCGCGAAGAGAGGAGGAGAAGGAGAAGAAGGGCGAATCACTCAAGGAGGAAGAGGAGGCTCGTAGGTGTTTTGCAATTCCTTGGAGCTTTGCTTGGTGGTGCGAATTCTAAGAGGTTAGGGGGTCCTCTTTTTATCTTTAATAGCTTATGAGCTTGAGTATTGCCTAGGGTTAGGTTTTAGAATGATTTCTATGAACGAATTGTTGTGTTGTTGATTTAATCGTAGTGTTGTGATATGTGATTAGGACTTTCCTATGTTAAAATCGCATAATTGGTGCTTGATTGTTGCTAAGGTGAATTGCATGTCATATGTTTGAGTATATGACTTGTTGGTGTTTGTTTGGTGAGAATTGAGGTTCATGGTGATAATTAAATTATATATATATATATTTGGGTGTTTGGTGAATTGAATTTGGTGTTTGAATTAGAAAAATTTTGATTTTGGGAGTTCCTAGGCACCTTGGGCGCCATATGTTGAACCTAGGACAAACACTCTTTGTTTTGTATGATAACAAATTACATTTAGTCTACTAATGGTTGCAGTGTATAAAAGTGCAGGGTCAAAATAAAGTACAGGACATGAATCAAAGAGCAGGAAATATTAAAGTGAAGCAGCTTGGAGAAGAAGCCACCTCAGCAGTTGAAGACCTAATTGTTCTTCCGCTTTCTTTAGGACACTGTGTAAGGTCCTATCACTGAAGGTCTATGACTCTTAGTAGCTGAGAGATGAGTTTTTCAAAACATGCATGGTGCATCAAAATAGTTGTGAAAAATATTTTATAAAATTGCATGCATGCATAAGGTGGCACCTGAACCTAAAAATAATTTTGTGGAAAGCAAGAAATCGATTTCTATCATTTTCTAAATCATGAAATCGATTTCCTAATCCTATTTTAAAGGTTGAAATCGATTTCCCTAGCCTATGTTAAAACAAAGAATCGATTTCTACATATACTCAAGCCAAAGCCAAGAATCGATTTCCTTCATTTTTAAAAGACCATGAAATCGATTTTCAGGCTCTCCTAAAAGGCAAGAATCGATTCCTCCTTGATTTATCTAAACTTGAAATCGATTCTTAGCCCATTCAAGATGTCCATGAATCGATTACACACTTCTTTAACTAAACATGAAATCGATTCTTACCTATTTAGGATGTCTCAAGAATCGATTTCCTTCTTTTTTAAAAAACACAATGAAATCGATTCCTATCATTTCAGGAAGTCCAAGAATCGATTCCTAGTAATTTCTAAAGCCCAAGGAATCGATTCCTATGTTTTCTAAAAGCAAAGAATCGATTATACTATGATTTGCCTTCTCACATAAATCGATTCTTATGCATCATAAATCATTTCTACGTTTTCCTAAACCTATAAATAGGGAGGTGCTTCACACTTTTCAATTCACTCAACCACACGAAAAATTACAACAAATCTCTCTTCTTCTCACATACATTTTCTAGATCTGAGAAAGAGAAAAATAGAGCTATCACTGTCATATCATTTTTTATAGATCTAGTCGCTCATCTCTCACAGCTATTATATTGTCATATTATCTGAGGTGATTAGATCATAGCTTCTATATTGTAATCTACTATTGTGGGGGTCACTCTGAAATCCTGGGATTTGTTCTTGGGTCTCTCAATCACGAGATTGAGTTGGTTTGAAATCCTGGGAAGTTTTCTTGGGTCTCTCAATCAGGAGATTGAGTTGGTTTGAAATCCTGGGAGGTGATCTTGGGTCGTTCAATCGGGGAGATTGAAGTGGTAGTGAAATCCTGGGAGGTGCTCTTGGGTCGTTCAATCAGGAGATTGAAGCGGTTGAAATCCTTAGCTAGGTGCTCGGGTTCTCAGTTCAGGGGAATTGAGATTTGCTATCTTGAAGTTGCCTGTTTGTAAAGAATTCTTCAATATAGTGGTTACCATCAAGTTCAAGGGTTGCAAAGCCTGAGGCCGAGGACGTAGGGCTTTTATCCCGAACCTCGTAAAATTCCTGGTGTATCTCTATCCCTCTCTCTTTACTTTATTTACGGTTTATATCTGTTTATAATATCACTACTATGATCTGAATCTGTTAATCTGGTTGTATAACTATATCCCTACTCTGATCTGAATCTGTTAATCTGGTTATAGTTATACTCGCTGTACTACAGATCTGCTTATCTATCATCTTCTCTATCACTACTGTAGATCTGCTATATTCAATATCATTGCATTACTTATAAAACAACCTTATTGTAAATATTGAATATAGAATAATATCTCATTGTGTCTAATCTGCCTACTTCCATGTATCTGATAAGTCCAAATCTCTTTTTCCGCATTTGATTTAAACAAACTTATCATTTATTTTGAAAAGAATCCAAGAATTACACATAACCTTATTCACCCCCCCCCTCTAAGGTTATACTATAGTCTAACAAGTGGTAACAGAGCTAGAAATTGCATATAGAGCTTTACATCTCGCAATTTAAATTTTATTTATCTATCTGTGATTATGGGTTCTTTTATGAAAGAGGGGATGTCCTTCAATAGGCCACCCCTGTTTGATGGGACTAACTACGACTATTGGAGTAGTCGAATGAAATGTCATGTGCAGGCTATAGATTTCACCTTATGGAGGATTATTGTTGATGGACCACTGATTCCAATGAAAATCAAAACTCAAGCTACTGGCAAAGCAGAGGAAGTTCCTGTTGAAGATATCTACACCATCAACCTGAGTGAACTGAGGAAGTCTGAGTTAGACAAGATCTCTCAGAACGCCAGAGCAATGAACGTTCTTCACGTATCTCTATGTGAAGAAGAATATGGAAAAGTAAAAGGTTGTCAGACAGCAAAAGAGATTTGGTAGTACTTGGAAGCCACACACGGTACAAGCCAAATGGAGGCTAAATGGGACAATTCTGACACTGACAGTGAATCTGAGGAGGTTGCAAATGATATCTGTTTTATGGCAAATGACACTTCCGAGGTAAGCCTTAATAACCCTAGTCCTTCTGATTCAATTATACATGATGATTTTGATGATGAGTATAGTAGTCACGACTTGAGTGAGGCTTTTGAAGCTCTTTATTTTGAACATGAAACTCTTTTGTTAAAATCTAAGAAATTAACAAAGAGTAACAAAAGCATGCTCACTCAAATCGAGACACTTGAAAATGAGGTAGTTAAGTTGAAGAATGAGCTACATGAAATAAAACCATTCAACCTTGAGTTTCTTGAGCTTAAACAAAATTTTGAAAAAGCCAAGGTTGAAAATGAAATTTTGAAAGAAACTTTAAAAAGGTTTGAGGTTGGTGAAAAGACCTTAACCAAGATACTGCACTCCCAACATGAATATATTGATAGGAGAGGTATTGGGTATGAAGGTAGTTCCACCTCCTCTGTTTTGAAAAAGAAAATGACTTTTGTAGCTGCTACTTAAAGTTATACACCTATTGTTTTCTCTTGCACTTATTGTCAAAAGGGAAACCATAGCTCACCTAGATGTCCTATCCGTAAATTATGTGAGCTTGGTACCCTTATACCTGCTTGTGAGAAACCAAGGTGGATTGTGAAAACAAACCCCTTGATGACTAACCCCAAAGGACCCAAAGAGAATTGGGTACCAAAATTTTCTACTTGATCTTAGTGCAGGTGTGCTACAGGGTATGGGGGTCAGATCAATACCTTGATAGCAGAGACTCGAAGTTCATGACTGGAGACACAAAAAGATTCGTAATACTCAGAAACAGCAGTCATGTGACTCGTGATAACAACAATAGAGGAAGAATCACTGGTGAAGGTTAGATTGGTAAAGTTTTATTCACCTCTGTTGAAAATGTGTTATAAAGTAGAAATTAAATATAACTCAACAAGTATTAGAGACATATTTGAAATAAATTTTTTGTGTGCATCAAAGTTTTTTTTCTTCTCTCTATTGTGTTGGATCTTTGATGCAACATATTTTTGATGTTAAAAATGATACCTATATTGTTGAACCAAGGATGATTATATTGGGTATCATATTTTTAAAACCATGATGATCCACCCTCTTTTTGCTAAAGCCTTGCATTCTAAAATTATTAAGGGGGATCACCAAGTAAGGGGGAGCATAGCATGAACTACTGTTTTTGATATATCATATGCTATGCAATGCTGCTTATTTATTATGCAAGTTTATAAAGTGCTTATGTTGTATGTATTCACCCTACCTCCTTTTTGATGAAAACAAAGGGGGAGAAATTGTATGCAAAAGGGAGAGAATATGCATGTTATTATTTAGTGGGGGAGAAAATAATTGCTGCTATCCTGCTGTCATACTGCTTATTTTGTTATGCTTATGCTTAGGGGGAGCTTCTGCCATTGTTTCTCTATTATGGTCTCCCTATGCATAATGTAATTTGTTATCATCAAAAAGGGGGAGTTTGTTGAACCAAGGACAAACACTCTTTGTTTTGTATGATAACAAATTACATTTAGTCTACTAATGGTTGCAGTGTATAAAAGTGCAGGGACAAAATAAAGTACAGGACATGAATCAAAGAGCAGGAAATATTAAAGTGAAGCAGCTTGGAGAAGAAGCCACCTCAGCAGTTGAAGACCTAATTGTTTTTCCGCTTTCTTTAGGACACTGTGTAAGGTCCTATCACTGAAGGTCTATGACTCTTAGTAGCTGAGAGATGAGTTTTTCAAAACATGCATGGTGCATCAAAATAGTTGTGAAAAATATTTTATAAAATTGCATGCATGCATAAGGTGGCACCTGAACCTAAAAATAATTTTGTGGAAAGCTAGAAATCGATTTCTATCATTTTCTAAATCATGAAATCGATTTCCTAATCCTATTTTAAAGGTTGAAATCGATTTCCCTAGCCTATGTTAAAACAAAGAATCGATTTCTACATATACTCAAGCCAAAGCCAAGAATCGATTTCCTTCATTTTTAAAAGACCGTGAAATCGATTTTCAGGCTCTCCTAAAAGGCAGGAATCGATTCCTCCTTGATTTATCTAAACTTGAAATCGATTCTTAGCCCATTCAAGATGTCCATGAATCGATTACACACTTCTTTAACTAAACATGAAATCGATTCTTACCTATTTAGGATGTCTCAAGAATCGATTTCCTTCTTTTTTAAAAAACACAATGAAATCGATTCCTATCATTTCAGGAAGTCCAAGAATCGATTCCTACTAATTTCTAAAGCCCAAGGAATCGATTCCTATGTTTTCTAAAAGCAAAGAATCGATTATACTATGATTTGCCTTCTCACATAAATCGATTCTTATGCATCATAAATATTTTCTACGTTTTCCAAAACCTATAAATAGGGAGGTGCTTCACACTTTTCAATTCACTCAACCACACGAAAAATTACAACAAATCTCTCTTCTTCTCACATACATTTTCTAGATCTGAGAAAGAGAAAAATAGAGCTATCACTGTCATATCATTTTTTATAGATCTAGTCGCTCATCTCCCACAGCTATTATATTGTCATATTATCTGAGGTGATTAGATCATAGCTTCTATATTGTAATCTACTATTGTGGGGGTCACTCTGAAATCCTGGGATTTGTTCTTGGGTCTCTCAATCACGAGATTGAGTTGGCTTGAAATCCTGGGAAGTTTTCTTGGGTCTCTCAATCAGGAGATTGAGTTGGTTTGAAATCCTGGGAGGTGATCTTGGGTCGTTCAATCGGGGAGATTGAAGTGGTAGTTAAATTCTGGGAGGTGCTCTTGGGTCGTTCAATCAGGAGATTGAAGCGGTTGAAATCCTTAGCTAGGTGCTCGGGTTCTCAGTTCGGGGGAATTGAGATTTGCTATCTTGAAGTTGCCTGTTTGTAAAGAATTCTTCAATATAGTGGTTACCATCAAGTCCAAGGGTTGCAAAGCCTGAGGCCGAGGACGTAGGGCTTTTATCCCGAACCTCGTAAAGTTCCTAGTGTATCTCTATCCCTCTCTCTTTACTTTATTTACTGTTTATATCTGTTTATAATATCACTACTCTGATCTGAATCTGTTAATCTGGTTGTATAACTATATCCCTACTCTGATCTGAATCTGTTAATCTGGTTATAGCTATACTCGCTGTACTACAGATCTGCTTATCTATCATCTTCTCTATCACTACTGTAGATCTGCAATATTCAATATCATTGCATTACTTATAAAACAACCTTATTGTAAATATTGAATATAGAATAATATCTCATTGTGTCTAATCTGCCTACTTGCATATATCTGATAAGTCCAAATCTCTTTTTCCGCATTTGATTTAAACAAACTTATCATTTATTTTGAAAAGAATCCAAGAATTACACATAACCTTATTCACCCCCCCTCTAAGGTTATACTATAGTCTAACACCATATGCCTTGTTGCTGTTTGTGTCTTAGTCATGGGCGCCAGGCGCCCAGCCACTGCGCCCTGCGCCAGTTTTCCATGTGCTGTGTCTGTGTTGCAGAATTGTGTTGCTCGTGTCTAGGCACCATGGGAACCGAGGGTCCCGGAGATTGGGTGCTCGGTTTGCTTTCAAATTTGGTATGGGGGTTCCTGGGCACAAAAAGAGTCAGTTTCAGGTGTTGGGTCAAAATTTGGCCGTGTGCCTTATGTCATGGGCGCCAAGGGCCCCAATTTTCTGTTGTTCATTTTGCGAAAATTGATACTGGGTTTTCATGTCCAAGCTAAATGGCTCGTGTAAAATAATTTTTGGAGTCATAGGAGTTGTAGTCTGTCTTGGCCTTAGGCGCCTAGTCCATGGGCGCCAATGATGCGTGCCACCTTTTGCCAAAATTTTTGTTGGGTTCTCATATTCTGAGTATTTGGCTCGTACAAAATCAATTTCGAAGTAAAATGAGTTTTCTTGCGTGTTGGCCTTAGGCGCCTAGTGCCTGGGCGCCGTGTTCCCCTGCGCCAGTTCCTGCCCCAGGCGCCAGCGCCCTATGCGCCAATCTGTGTTGCTGTTCCTGGGCGCCAGCGCCTATGCGCCAATCTGTGTTGCTGTTCCTGGGCGCCAGCGCCTATGCACCAATCTGTGTTGCTGTTCCTGGGCGCCAGCGCCTATGCGCCAATCTGTATTGCTGTTCCTGGCCGCCAGCGCCTATGCGCCAAATTCTGTGTTGCTCCTGGGCGCCCAGTGCCTGGGCGCCAGTTTCCAGAATGTCTAAGTATTTTTCCGATTTTGTTTTTAATGTAACTTTTGACTCGGTTATCCAAATTTAACGGTTCAAAATGCGTTTCGAAGCTAATTTCGGTGTCTATCCAAATATTCGGGTTTTATGCAAAATGAGTTATTTTACTGGTGGTTCTGGACTGAAGTTGCTCTAGGTGTCTAATTTCAATTTTTATTCATTTTCCCTATGTCGTGTCAAATCCTAAATTGGCCTAATTGAAATTGGTGTTGGTGTGAGTGGTGGGTTGAGTTGGTGAGTGTATTATGGTGTGATTGGTGAGCAGAGGCTTCGGCCTAATTCTAATTGGTGAGCTGATTAATACAATGGTGAGAATACGAATAAAATGGTGAGTTGATTTAATGGTGAATTGATGAATTGTGTGGTGTGTTGTGGTGCATTTTTCATAGCATCTCATGAAACATGTGCATTATTGGTGAGCAGAGGCTTCGGCCTAATTTTATTTTGGTGAGCAGAGGCTACGGCCTATTTGTATTTGGTGACGGATCCGACATGCATGTGCCCGTGGAGTTTGGGTTGCATTTCATGCATAACCATATATTGTGTAGTGTTGTTTGGAAATGTAATTTTGATGTGGTTGTTGCCACTGTTGTGAATCGGTGTGCTTAGTTACCTTTTCCTATGCAGTGCTTATTTCCATATGTTAGTAATTATGAAAAGAGACTCACCCTACTGCTTTTATGTTGCTTCTTATGTCGGCAACGTGCAGGTATTAACGAGTGAAGGTTACCCTTATGCCTTCGTCTGGTAGGAAGTGTCATGCTCTGATACGTAGCACCGGGGGGGGCGTATTATGCTTATGTGTTATTGTCTTTATGCTGCTAGACTATTATTGATGCTGTATTGGTTTTGTTTTTCGAACTTGTTGTTAATTCCGCTGCTGTAGTGACTGTACTTGGTTGATGCGAACTGAACGATATTTCAATGGTGCTATGTATCTTGTGATTTTAACCGAACTATAAAAATTGAAGTTGTTGACTTGACGAAGTAAGTGTAGCACTCGCTTAGATTGTTTTAAAAAAAAATAGAACTCTGATTTTTATTAAATAGTAAGGTTATTAGAAAAGGGGTGTTACATTAGTGGTATCAGAGCAGTTCGGTCTGTCCGGCCAAGTTGTCCAGTCATAGTGTCAACTGACAACGGTGTGTTGTCAGTTATATCTAACTGTTGTTGTTGTAGCAAGTGAGTTGAGATGGCTGGGAGGATCGATGCTGCTGCTGCTGTTGTTGGGCTGCTGCTGAATGTTGCAAGAAGTTGAATCTTGTTTTGCCTGTTATGAATGGAGAGATGGTAGCCGATACTCCTGTGAAGGGGTCGGTGATTATGTCTTAGGTGTGTTCTCAGTGTCCCGTGTCGATCTTCGGCAGGGACTTTATTGTGAATTTTGTTTGCTTGCCGTTGAGAGGTCTGGATGTAATCTTGGGCATGGACTGGTTAGAGAATAACCACGTCCATATCAACTATCGTAGCAAGTCGGTCAGTTTCGGGGAAGAAGATTCTGTTTTGGTATCTGCTGGTCAGTTGAAGAAGTTGAAGAAAGAAGGAGTTTAGCTATTTGCGTTGATGGCATCGTTGTCTGCTGAGAGTCAGGCTGTTTTTGAAGAACTACAAGTGGTACGCGCATTCCCTGAGGTTTTTCCTGAAGAAATTCCGGGTGTGCCACCGGAAAGAGAAGTTGAGTTTTCGATTGATCTTGTACCTGATACGAGGCCTGTGTCTATGGCACCGTACCGGATGTCAGCCTCAGAGTTGTCTGAATTGAAAAAGCAACTAGAAGATCTACTTGAGAAGAAATTTGTAAGGCCAAGTGTGTCACCATGGGGTGCTCCGGTATTGTTGGTGAAAAAGAAGGATGGGAGTATGAGACTTTGTGTCGATTATAGGCAATTGAACAAGGTGACAATAAAGAACAGGTATCCGCTCCCCGGAATTGATGATTTGATGGACCAGTTGGTAGGTGCTAAAGTGTTTAGCAAAATCGATTTGAGGTCGGGTTATCACCAGATCAAGGTAAAGGATGAAGACATTCAGAAAACCGCTTTCAGAACGAGATATGGGCACTATGAATATTCAGTGATGCCGTTTGGTGTTACCAACGCGCCGGGAGTGTTTATGGAGTACATGAATCGTACTTTCCATAGTTACTTGGATCGGTTTGTAGTTGTGTTTATTGACGACATTCTGGTGTATTCTAAGACAGAAGAGGAGCACGCAGAACATTTGAGGTTAGTACTAGAAGTGTTGAAAGAAAAGAAATTGTACGCAAAATTGTCTAAGTGTGAGTTCTGGCTGAATGAAGTAGGTTTCCTTGGTCATATTATCTCCGGAAATGGTATAGCTGTGGATCCAGCCAAGATTGATGCTGTGTTGCAATGGGAGAGCCCAAAGTCAGTTACAGAGATTAGAAGCTTCTTGGGACTAGCTGGTTATTACAGGAGGTTTATAGAAGGTTTCTCGAAGTTGGCCCTTCCGTTGACTCAATTGACGTGTAAGGGAAAAGCTTTTGTGTGGGATGCTCGCTGTGAGGAGAGCTTCAATGAGTTGATTGAAGAAGAGGTTGACAACATCACCCGTTTTGACTTTGCCTGTTCCGGATCAACCGTTTGTAGTATATTGTGATGCTTCCAAGATGGGTTTGGGAGGTGTGTTAATGCAAGAGGGTAAGGTAGTAGCTTATGCGTCTAGGCAGTTGAGGACCCATGAGAAGAACTACCCTACTCATGATTTGGAGCTGGCTGCAATTGTATTTGTGCTGAAAATTTGGAGGCACTATCTATATGGTACTAGATTTGAGGTGTTTAGTGACCATAAGAGTTTGAAGTACTTGTTTGATCAGAAGGAGCTAAATATGAGACAGAGACGTTGGTTAGAATTGCTTAAGGATTATGATTTCGGCTTGAACTATCACCCCGGCAAAGCTAATGTCGTGGCTGATGCTTTAAGTCGGAAAAGCTTGCATATGTCGGCTATGATGGTGAGAGAATTAGAGCTGATTGAGCAGTTCCGGGATATGAGTCTAGTATGCGAAGTGACACCGCAGAGTGTCAGATTGGGAATGTTGAAGATTGGCAATGAATTTTTGGTTAGTATTCGGGATGCCCAAAAGTCAGATCTAAAGTTGGTGGACTTGTTAGTTGTGAATGATCAAGCTGTGAATGGGGATTTCAAGTTAGATTCCCAAGGTGTATTGAGATTCAGGGATAGGATCTGCATTCCGGATGATGCTGAGATGAAGAGAGTGATTCTGGAGGAGAGCCATAGGAGCAAGTTGAGTATTCATCCAGGGGCTACGAAAATGTACCAAGATTTGAAGAAGTTGTTCTGGTGGCCTGGTATGAAGAAGGATGTGGCACAGTTTGTGTATTCTTGTCTGACTTGTCAGAAGTCTAAAATTGAGCATCAGAAGCCCGCAGGGTTGATGCAACCATTGGAGATTCCAGAATGGAAATGGGATAGCATTTCCATGGACTTTGTGACTAGTTTGCCTAGAACCGTGAGAGGATTTGATGCTATATGGGTGGTTGTGGATAGGCTGACGAAGTCTGCTCACTTCTTACCAATTGATATTACTTATCCAGTTCCAAAGTTAGCAGAGATCTACATCAAGACAATTGTGAAGTTGCATGGCGTTCCGCTTAGTAATGTATCTGATAGAGATCCAAGATTCACTTCTGAATTTTGGAAAAGTTTGCAAGGAGCTTTGGGTTCTAAGTTGAGGTTGAGCTCCGCTTATCATCCGCAGACAGATGGTCAGACGGAGAGGACTATTCAGTCGTTAGAGGACTTGTTGAGGGCATGTGTTCTTGAGCAGGGAGGTTCGTGGGATTCTCATCTTCCATTGATTGAGTTCACCTATAATAATAGTCATCATTCTAGTATTGGAATGGCACCGTTTGAGGCGTTGTATGGTCGGAGATGTAGGACTCCGTTATGTTGGTATGAATCTGGAGAGAGTGCAGTGTTGGGGCCTGAGATTGTGCGAGAAACAACTGAGAAGGTAAAATTAATCCGTGAGAAGATGAAAGCTTCGCAGAGTCGACAAAAGAGCTATCATGATAAGAGAAGGAAGGATTTAGAGTTTCAGGCCGGTGATCATGTGTTTCTGAGAGTCACTCCGGTGACTGGTGTTGGGCGTGCCTTGAAATCAAAGAAGTTAACTCCCCGTTTCATTGGTCCGTATCAGATTACGGAGAGGGTGGGAAGTGTTGCCTATAGGGTGGCCTTGCCGCCTAATCTTTCGAACTTGCATGACGTGTTTCACGTGTCACAACTTCGAAAGTATGTTCCGGACCCGTCTCATGTGATTCAGATGTATGAAGTAGAGGTGCCGGATAATCTCACTGTGGAGACTATGCCTGTGCGGATTGAAGATAGAGAAGTGAAGATTCTGAGAGGGAAGGAGATTCCTTTGGTGAAAGTGGTTTGGTTAGGAGCTGCTGGTGAGAGTATGACTTGGGAGCTGGAGAGTAAGATGCGGGAAGCATATCCGGAGTTGTTTGATTCAGGTAATTTCGAGGACGAAATATTCTAAGTGGGGGGGGATTGTAACGCCCCAAAATAATTTAATTATTTATTTAATTAAGTTATTAAAGGCTTACAATATTTATTTAATTTAATTAACTAATACAGGGTTTAATTTATTTTATTTTATTTATTTAGGAGGTGTTGTCACGAATTAGATGGTGCATGGGGGCCCATGACCCACAAGTGAGCCCATGACCCATTGACTAGTCATAGGAGTCGACTCACTTAGGGGTCTTGGGAGTTAGTTCTCATTTCACTCAAGTGTGCAAAAGAAAGAAAAGAAAACGTAAAAAGAGAGGAGAAGTGAGAGGAGAGGTCGCGAAGAGAGGAGGAGAAGGAGAAGAAGGGCGAATCACTCAAGGAGGAAGAGGAGGCTCGTAGGTGTTTTGCAATTCCTTGGAGCTTTGCTTGGTGGTGCGAATTCTAAGAGGTTAGGGGGTCCTCTTTTTATCTTTAATAGCTTATGAGCTTGAGTATTGCCTAGGGTTAGGTTTTAGAATGATTTCTATGAACGAATTGTTGTGTTGTTGATTTAATCGTAGTGTTGTGATATGTGATTAGGACTTTCCTATGTTAAAATCGCATAATTGGTGCTTGATTGTTGCTAAGGTGAATTGCATGTCACATGTTTGAGTATATGACTTGTTGGTGTTTGTTTGGTGAGAACTGAGGATCATGGTGATAATTAAATTATATATATATTTGGGTGTTTGGTGAATTGAATTTGGTGTTTGAATTAGAAAAATTTTGATTTTGGGAGTTCCTAGGCGCCTTGGGCGCCATATGCCTTGTTGCTGTTTCTGTGTCTTAGTCATGGGCGCCAGGCGCCCAGCCACTGCGCCCTGCGCCAGTTTTCCATGTGCTGTGTCTGTGTTGCAGAATTGTGTTGCTCGTGTCTAGGCACCATGGGAACCGAGGGTCCCGGAGATTGGGTGCTCGGTTTGATTTCAAATTTGGTATGGGGGTTCCTAGGCACAAAAAGAGTCAGTTTCAGGTGTTGGGTCAAGATTTGGCCGTGTGCCTTATGTCATGGGCGCCAAGGGCCCCAATTTTCTGTTGTTCATTTTGCGAAAATTGATACTGGGTTTTCATGTCCAAGCTAAATGGCTCGTGTAAAATAATTTTTGGAGTCATAGGAGTTGTAGTCTGTCTTGGCCTTAGGCGCCTAGTCCATGGGCGCCAATGATGCGTGCCACTTTTTGCCAAAATTTTTGTTGGGTTCTCATATTCTGAGTATTTGGCTCGTACAAAATCAATTTCGAAGTAAAATGAGTTTTCTTGCGTGTTGGCCTTAGGCGCCTAGTGCCTGGGCGCCGTGTTTCCCTGCGCCAGTTCCTGCGCCAGGCGCCAGCGCCTATGCGCCAATCTGTGTTGCTGTTCCTGGGCGCCAGCGCCTATGCGCCAATCTGTGTTGCTGTTCCTGGGCGCCAGCGCCTATGCACCAAATTCTGTGTTGCTCCTGGGCGCCCAGCGCCTGGGCGCCAGTTTCCAGAATGTCTAAGTATTTTTCCGATTTTGTTTTTAATGTAACTTTTGACTCGGTTATCCAAATTTAACGGTTCAAAATGCGTTTCGAAGCTAATTTCGGTGTCTATCCAAATATTCGGGTTTTATGCAAAAATGAGTTATTTTACTGGTGGTTCTGGACTGAAGTTGCTCTAGGTGTCTAATTTCAATTTTTATTCATTTTCCCTATGTCGTGTCAAATCCTAAATTGGCCTAATTGAAATTGGTGTTGGTGTGAGTGGTGGGTTGAGTTGGTGAGTGTATTATGGTGTGATTGGTGAGCAGAGGCTTCGGCCTAATTCTAATTGGTGAGCTGATTAATATAATGGTGAGAATACGAATAAAATGGTGAGTTGATTTAATGGTGAATTGATGAATTGTGTGGTGTGTTGTGGTGCATTTTCCATAGCATCTCATGAAACATGTGCATTATTGGTGAGCAGAGGCTTCGGCCTAATTTTATTTTGGTGAGCAGAGGCTACGGCCTATTTGTATTTGGTGACGGATCCGACATGCATGTGCCCGTGGAGTTTGAGTTGCATTTCATGCATAACCATATATTGTGTAGTGTTGTTTGGAAATGTAATTTTGATGTGGTTGTTGCCACTGTTGTGAATCGGTGTGCTTAGTTACCTTTTCCTATGCAGTGCTTATTTCCATATGTTATTAATAATGAAAAGAGACTCACCCTACTGCTTTTATGTTGCTTCTTATGTCGGCAACGTGCAGGTATTAACGAGTGAAGGTTACCCTTATGCCTTCGTCTGGTAGGAAGTGTCATGCTCTGATACGTAGCACCGGGGGCGTATTATGCTTATGTGTTATTGTCTTTATGCTGCTAGACTATTATTGATGCTGTATTGGTTTTGTTTTTCGAACTTGTTATTAATTCCGCTGCTGTAGTGACTGTACTTGGTTGATGCGAACTGAACGATATTTCAATGGTGCTATGTATCTTGTGGTTTTAACCGAACTATAAAAATTGAAGTTGTTGATTTGACGAAGTAAGTGTAGCACTCGCTTAGATTGTTTTCAAAAAAAAAAAGAACTCTGATTTTTATTAAATAGTAAGGTTATTAGAAAAGGGGTGTTACAGAGGATTTTTATATGAAAAATTTGGATGATTCCTCCATCCGGGATTATATGTGTTTGAAAAAGGGTCTCCCTTTTGAGCGAAACTAGCTTGCTCAGAACCAGCAGTAGATGCCCCTAGTTGGCATTCTGTACCAATGTGGCCAACTACGCCACAAATTTCACAAGATGAAGAAGAAGAAGTAGTAGGAATAGGTGAAACAGTGTTTACACTCAGCTTATCAAATTTGGCAAATAATGCATCTACTTTAGAAGCTATATGATCAAGGGCAGAGACTTCGTACTTACCTGGGTCTTTCTTTTGTGGAGATGGAGCAGTGATAGCTCTCTCGCTTGTCCATTGGTAGTGATTCTGCGCCATGTCCTCAATCAGCGCATAACCTTCTTCAATATTCTTGTTCATTAGAGCACCACTTGCAGCTGCATCAACACTCATTTTTGTGGTATACAGCAAACCATTATAAAAAGTGTGGATGATCAACCATTTTTCTAGTCCATGATGGGGGAAAACCCTTAGAATTTCTTTGAAACGCTCCCAAGCATCATAAAGAGATTCCCCATCATTCTGAGTGAATCTTGTAATTTGATTCCTTAGTTGAGTAGTTTTGCTTGGGGGAAAGAATCTGGCAAGGAATGCTTGCCTTAATTGATCCCAAGTTGTGACAGACTCATTAGGTAGTGAGTGAAACCAAGCCCTGGCTTTATCCCTTAATGAGAAAGGAAAACGTTTCAGCCTTATGGCTTCAGGAGTCACTCCATTCAGTTTTAGAGTGCCACAGTACTCAAGGAAAATAGATAGATGGAGATTAGGATCATCAGTGGCTGATCCGGAGAATTGATCCTGTTGGACCATAGAAAGTAAAGATGGCTTAAGTTCAAAATTATTAGCTTCAACATTAGGATGCACAATAACACCATGGGGTTCAGCTGTAGAAGGCGTAGCATACTCTTTGAGAGTACGATTTTGATTTTCTGCCATTTCTTGGTTATTGCGCAATTCTCTTCTTCTTCTATGTAGAAATATTTCAATCTCAGGAATTGGTTGAACAATTTCTCCGAGACTTCGGACTCTTCGCATTCAAAGAAAAAGAGAATAAGAAAATAAAAGAAAATAAAAATTTCAGCCTAACCGGTACCAAAAAGTTGATTAATATCACTAACTCCCCCGCGACGGCGCCAAAAACTTGATAGGCCGCAAGTATACGGTATATCGCGTAATAGAAAGTATCGATCCACAAGGAGTTAAGCGTGATTACCAATCTAATTTTTTGTGGTGATTAGGTAAAAGGAATGATTTAGTAGAAATAGATGATTATTTTGGGTTTTAATTTATAAATAAAAGTGTCCTAGGATTGTGGTTTCTTCACAATGATATGATGAACTCACAACCCCTCATCCATTCTCTATTTTATATGAAATTGTATTTCTAAGGACAAGGCGTTGAATGATAACTCTTATTTCCTCTCGGAATATAAAAGTGTGCCTCGAAACAATAATCAAAACCTATTCTCATGGTTGATTATTGTCAAGACCCCTTAAGTACAAGCCTCTTTTATCCCAAAGGTTCCAAAACTATTCTCATGTTTTGTTTCCCTTGTTTAATCCCAGAGTTCTAATATCAAAACTTCTCCTTTCGGTACTTTGTTTTGATGTTTGGAATGAAACTTTGAAAATGATGGGATTAAATTAGAATATAATTTTAATAAAATAGAGTTTAGACTTGGGATTGTTTATGGGTATATCATTGGATTAGTCCCACAATCCCAAGATTAAAAGGAGTCTACTCACTCATGATCATAGTAGACAAAAACTAAGAAGAAGAAAAAGAAGAATAAGATAAAGACATGAATTGTAAATGACGGAAATATAAATGACGGAATTGTAAATGACTGAATTGTATGTAACATCCCTAATTTTTAAAGACTTGAACTATGAAGCCTAAGACCGATTTAATTATTTGTGGGAATAATTGGTCGTGTCTCGGCGAAGAATAGTCGAGGAAATTGTCAAAGTCATTCTTATTCTCTATTAAATTGTGGCTTAGTCATAGTTTCAATGAAATGGAAGCTGAAGGGTAAAATGGTCATTTCACCAAATATCGTTGGATCAACCTAGTAAGAGGTCATGACTATATTTGTTAGTCAACCCAAATGATTTAACTAATCAAATGGCTAGTGATGGGAGAATATGCATTATTGATTGAGATTTAAGTTTGAGTGAGATTTAGTGAGCAAGGGGTAGTATGGTCTTTTTGCCTCATTCTTTTTAACTTCAGCCCATTATAACTGAAACACACACACCTTAGGAGAATTATTCCAGAAATTTAGAAAGGAAAGAAAGCTCCAAGAGAGAGAGGGAGAACCGTGAGGGAGAAGAGGAGAGAAAGAATGAGAGATTTCTCTCAAACCCTTCAATGCATGTGAGTGATCTTACCTTCATTCCTCCCCATTTTTGATTCTCTTTCCAGCTGTACTGACTTCAGCCACTCAACCTTCTTCCTTCTTCATCTACCATTTCTGAACCTAGGAGCTCCACTTGACCAACAATGGAGATTCTAAGCCCCTTTGAGTTGCATGATCAAGTGAAAGCTAGAGTGGGTTGGAGTGGAATCTTCATTGATGATTGGAGCAAGTTGGGAGAGTTTCAGTAGCTTGTTCTGTATTGGAATGTTTAGGTTAGCTATTGGAGCTTAAATTCGTGATAGCAAGTGATTGAGGATGATGATGATCAAGTCAATCAAGAATTCTGGGTGAAACCCGTATGGTATACCTTCATTGTTTTCATCGTATCTCACTGTACCATACTCCGATGGTCGTGGTTCTTGTTCCTCTGGAAACTAGACTCGAAGCTCTTCATTTTGGGCCCAAGAACCGTATGATTTCATGGAGAAATGAAGGAGATATCATGTCCCCAAGTTACGGTTTCAGAATCAAACATTGTCCTGGACCAGTCACATAGTTTCGGTGATATCTCCCAATCTACTGGATGCATGCGCGTGAAACTTCTTCCATCTGAAAGTAGACGAAATTATCTTCACAATGGGCACTGATTTGAGTAGATTTGGTCACGGATTGACTAAGTTATGCTTATTGCAAAACTGGATCCTGATGCTGGGAAATGGAAATTTGAAGCTAGTATGCCCGCTCGTCAAAATTGAGTTCGATTCGTCATAATTCTCGAGGGTCGTCAACTCAAGTACCGGATGAGTGTTCAGTAGCAAGAATTTGATCTAGTTACTGGTGGTGCATGTGGGACCCATCGTGTTCAGATGCGGAGGCACTAGGAGCGTGTACGTGACTACGGGGATTGTTCGAGTGGTTACGGTACGGTCGTTCGTGCTCCGGCGTGATTTATCCGGGTGAGTTCTACTCACGGATAGGGATATTTTTCGTGTCTTGAAATTATATCGGGTTGAGTCATAAGGCAATTATCAATTTTCGAAAGATTTTGGAACCGAAAACCGTTTTTGAGCAATATCGCGTTTTTACGGTTTTTATTGAATTGTTGAACAATTTGCGAAATTGTGATTTTAAGTGCTTTCACTGGAATATGGTCTGGAATGTTGTTTATTAAATCGTTTTCAGGTTGGAGAACGATCAAAATTCTATTTGGGCGAGAAATGGAAAGCGGAATGAGAAACTAGAATTCAGTAACAGAACAGGCCGCACGGGTCGTGCGCCCCTGGGCACGGACCGTGCGCCCTCTTCGGGTTGGCTGTGTGGTTTTGGTAAATCACGCACGGGTCGTGCGCCCCTGGGCACGGACCGTGCGTGAGCTGCTGTTACCGGACTCCGATTTCTCATTTCGTCGCTCCTTTCGATCCCGAATCACTTCTAATCTTCTTCCCAACCCATTTTAAGGATATTGCCTTATTGACAACCGTATTTTGAACTTATTCGACTCACGATTTTGAAAAAGAGTTTCAAAAGCATATTTGATTGAAAAACCGAAACCCTAGTATACGTGTGGGTACACCGTCTGATGGACTGACTGAATATATATGTTTATATATGTTAAATGAAAATGATTATAATGCCGGAGGTCTAAATTATGAATTCCTCAAAACGGGTTATAGATCGATATGGATATTGTTTATCCAATTATTATGTGACTGATCCTTTGGTGATCAAAATGAAAAAGAAGATATAAATTATCTAACTCTCGAGAACTTGATGCGTATTGTCATACGTATTGCGTTGGGTGACGACCCGACAAGTAGCATACTAGGGAGGGTAGTCATGACCCCTTACCTAGGCCCTGAATGTGTTTTGGCGTGGTCAACTCACGGGTTACCGGGATTAGCACTGGATTGCAGTCGGTTTATGCTAAATGGAACACACGATTACCGGGATTAGCACTGGATTGCAGTCGATACGTGTTAAATAAATTCACGAAGTGCGTGGCATTTCGATTATAGCTTGTGATAGCTAATTATCTATTTTTGATAACGGTTTAATAAATGGAACACACGATTACCGGGATTAGCACTGGATTGCAGTCGGTACGTGTTAAATAAATTCACGAAGTGCGTGGCATTTCGATTATAGCTTGTGATAGCTAATTATCTATTTTTGATAACGGTTTAATAAATGGAACACACGATCACCGGGATTAGCACTGGATTGCAGTCGGTACGTGTTAAATTAATTCACGAAGTGCGTGGCATTTCAATTAATGAATAAGACATTGTTATGTCAGCTTTTGTTGTAACGGTTTAATAAATTGAACCGAGTGTTAGTGAGGGGGCACGGTAGGACTCACTGAGACAAGTTGTCTCACCCAATCCATATTTGTTGTTTTTACAGAGAACAGATTATAAGGACAGCAGGCGGCACAGTGGTTGTCGGGTTCGATGAGGAGGTTGAAGATTGCTTCATTTATTATTGTCCTTGTTCTTTTGTAGTTGTCTCTGTATTCGGTCGTATGACCCGAAGTTGTAAAATATTATTTTTTATAGTTTCCGCTGTTTCTTGTAAAGATGTATATCTGAACAGGAATTTTATACTCTGATTTGTACCAAATTGTATATTTAGGTATTTCTTTGTTAAAGAAATACAGGGGTGTTACATTTGGTATCAGAGCAGTTCGGCCTTGTCGGACGTAGTGACCTTCGGGTCGAGAACATAGGATCGAGTCTTCCAGGGACTTAGACAGTTATATGTCAGACCTTTTTAGTATATTATGTGACGTATTGAGTCAGGATCCACTCAATGTTTCATGTAAAGTACTGAAAATTATGACAAATAGTTGCCTCAGCCCCGAAAATGTCTGAAACCCTACACCATAGGATTCTCAGCCTTCTCGTTTCATCAGAACGTGCAAAGGCAGCAGAGGGCTACATATTACATTTGGAAACAAGGATGGGCATCCGCGATGGTTCGAGGAAACTGTGGGCGGCTGTTCGGTAAATAAATCTGATGCGGCTAGTGAGTCGCGGCGTGAAACGTCTTAGATCTTATCCAGAAGTACAAATCAAGAGAAGCCATTGTGCGGCAGTAACGTCAGTGTACTGAAATCTGTCAGATTAGTTAACACCCGAAACCCTGACCTTTATTTAGTCAGTGTATCAGTTTTTGAAATATCGTTTTCATCATAAATCTCACCTTCTGGAGTAAGTTAATCCCAGTTTAGGTATCAGTTGAGGAAGTCCCTCCAGAAAATTTCAAGTACAGATCCCGATTCTTCTTCTTCCGAGTCACAATGTGACAGATGATAAAGCTAACTGAGTAAAGATACTCCGTTGCCAGTATTGACTAGCAGAGTCATAATATGCCGATCAGGTTAAGTCCCGATCAGGAATTATGAATCAAATCCTTCAAAGCAGATCAGTATGTGGAATCGGTAGAAGTGAAATTATTTCAATCCGCTGCTGGAAGCACTCCGATCACGGTCTGTGAGAAATTCTCGTTAGTCTTCCGACTCATTTTGTTCGTAACTTCTGCTCCGGAACTCCGATTTTTATGTTCCGAGAGGCGTTGGAAAGCTAACGAAATTATCTACACCAATGAATGGGTTGTCAACCGTATCTTCAATTGTATTTTGAAGTGTACCTCTGTTTTAAATCTGAACCGTAAACTCTAAGCATTCGTGGAATGTGGACCTCCCTGTTGTACGGGAAATTGGTAGAAAGGATCTCCAATCAGTCAGTTTAGACTCCTAGAACCCGTTCTGAAGCTATATTTATTGATATAATGTAATAATTATGTATGGATAGTCGCGGAAGTTCGGAAAGAAGCTGGGCCAAGGAAAATTTTAAAGGATAAATCCAATTTCAACGAATCAATACGGAGACACTCATGGTGTGCTTGTGTGATTCCCGAAATAACTTTTGTTTTCAAAATCCCCTGGTGCCACCGCAATTCCAATTTCGTAACTAATCCAAGAATAATGAGAAACCAAAGATTGTCTAGAATGACTCTAAATCTCATCTCCGAAAGAAGACCGTATGTCGTTCTAGTAGGATTCCCAATATCAAAAATTGCATCTCCTTAGGATCTGAGTAATCAATATCTATGAAAAATAGGTATCAAAATTCAAAGCCTAGTTGATCTGGAAAGACAACTGTGATTGGATAAGTTGTTGACTTAGACAATCCTGAAAGACGCACCCTTATCATTATTTTGGGTTAGTTAAAACATCGGTTGTACCGGTGGCTGCCTGAAATGCTAGAAATGTTTCTAAGATGACCAAAGATGTGAGTTACACAAACGTTTACTCGGAAACAATGGAAGGCTAGGTAACACGTGGATATAATTGCTAGTTGGAGAAGTATCAAGCCATGTTAGGGCAGTCATCTTTCGGCAGTTCTAATGCTCAAGCTTCCGCTACTGGAATGTAACTCCAATCGTGAATCTGGGTCCCGTTAGGGTTGACATTAAGTTGTTATGACTTTGATCCATCGGATGGATCGAAGCTAGTTTCACCATTCTAATAATCTATCGGCAAGATGTCAATAAAGCAAGTATGTACTGAATTCAGAGTTGTCTGATTTAGCCAGTACACGAGGCTTTCTAAGAATCCGATGAGTTGGGTACGTGTAGCGCTTTTCCCTTTTCACCCACGGCACCCGTATGATGGAAGAATATCTGAGGATGAACTGTATGTCGGTCTGAGACTAAATGATCGGACAGTGAGTGTATAACACATGAGTCCTTGATAGTACATCCTATAACCATTGTGTAGTCTCTTGAGACAGTTGAGTCGTGTCTATTTTGTCACGAAATACAGACCCTTGTTTTTAATCTCGAAATTTTGTCTTGGACTGATTCGAGAAAGGAATCGAAGGGAAATGAATTGAATCGATTAGAATAGCGGCTTGGGAAAAATTTAAAACAAATAACCGCTTTTCCTTTCGGCTCAATGTCCTTCCCGATCCCTTCCTCGAACGAACCCAATTGTTTTGTCTTAACGGAGCCGAACTCAAGCACGATAATAGAAGTTTGTGAGATCTTGATCGCACAAATGGCTGGTTCCAACAAAGTAACACTTTAAATATCGGAGAATGAGATTCCGCTTTGTTGGAGCGGCGTGCATTGAGTAAGGTCATCTATAAGTTGGGGTGAATTAACTTTTTGGGATAGTCGTATTTTCAAACTATCGTCATCAGAAAACCCCATTGAAAAGAATTTTCATTCAAATGGAACTATTGTACTTTCAAGTTTTGGAACTGATTTATTGAAAAAAAAAATATTTTACAATTATTTTAGAGTTTTTCCTGGATTCGGTTACAAGGAAAATCGTTTCTAGATTCCTTGGTTGAAAGTCAACCTGTTTTATAAAATAACTCTGTTTGCTTCAGTCGAGATTTTTAGTAAAATGAGTCAACCGCTTATGTGAGCGTAACTAGGGAAGAGAAAGAAAACTTTTCTTCTGGATACCGTATGGTTTGATTCCAAAGAAACTCCCTTAAAGTCATCGTTTCGTTCCAGTTCAAGCTACGGCTAGGCTGAAACCTTCCGAGTTCCTGACTTCGATAGTGCATGATGTGTGGATACCATAACTATGAGTTCGTATCCTCAACAGATTGTAGGCATTCCATTGTCCATAACAATTAATGTCAGCTTCCAAGAGGTCGGAATAGTTAATTTCTGAAGAAAGTCTGTATCTTCATGATGTCTTTCACGTGTCTCAGTTGAGAAAATGTATTCCAGATCCACTTCAGCCGTTGAGCGTTAAAACGATCGATCTTCGACCGGATTTATCATTCCTACCTTATCCTAGTCATATCCTAGGGCGTGGCGTGAAGACATTGAAGTCAAGGACTATTCCGATTGTCAAGGTAGTCTGAGAAGGCTTCTCATCCGAAGAGGCTACTCGGGAAAAGAGAAGAGGATATGATGACCCGATATCAACATCTTTTTGCTAGAGGTTCGTTTTGTCAATTTTGAGGACAAAATTTTTAAAAGTTGGGGTGATTGTAACATCCCTAATTTTTAAAGACTTGAACTACGAAGCCTAAGACCGATTTAATTATTTGTGGGAATAATTGGTCGTGTCTCGGCGAAGAATAGTCGAGGAAATTGTCAAAGTCATTCTTATTCTCTTTTAAATTGTGGCTTAGTCATAGTTTCAATGAAATGGAAGCTGAAGGGTAAAATGGTCATTTCACCAAATATCGTTGGATCAACCTAGTAAGAGGTCATGACTATATTTGTTAGTCAACCCAAATGATTTAACTAATCAAATGGCTAGTGATGGGAGAATATGCATTATTGATTGAGATTTAAGTTTGAGTGAGATTTAGTGAGCAAGGGGTAGTATGGTCTTTTTGCCTCATTCTTTTTAACTTCAGCCCATTATAACTGAAACACACACACCTTAGGAGAATTATTCCAGAAATTTAGAAAGGAAAGAAAGCTCCAAGAGAGAGAGGGAGAACCGTGAGGGAGAAGAGGAGAGAAAGAATGAGAGATTTCTCTCAAACCCTTCAATGCATGTGAGTGATCTTACCTTCATTCCTCCCCATTTTTGATTCTCTTTCCAGCTGTACTGACTTCAGCCACTCAACCTTCTTCCTTCTTCATCTACCATTTCTGAACCTAGGAGCTCCACTTGACCAACAATGGAGATTCTAAGCCCCTTTGAGTTGCATGATCAAGTGAAAGCTAGAGTGGGTTGGAGTGGAATCTTCATTGATGATTGGAGCAAGTTGGGAGAGTTTCAGTAGCTTGTTCTGTATTGGAATGTTTAGGTTAGCTATTGGAGCTCAAATTCGTGATAGCAAGTGATTGAGGATGATGATGATCAAGTCAATCAAGAATTCTGGGTGAAACCCGTATGGTACACCTTCATTGTTTTCATCGTATCTCACTGTACCATACTCCGATGGTCGTGATTCTTGTTCCTCTGGAAACTAGACTCGAAGATCTTCATTTGGGGCACAAGAACCGTATGATTTCATGGAGAAATGAAGGAGATATCATGTCCCCAAGTTACGGTTTCAGAATCAAACATTGTCCTGGACCAGTCACATAGTTTCGGTGATATCTCCCAATCTACTGGATGCATGCGCGTGAAACTTCTTCCATCTGAAAGTGGACGAAATTATCTTCACAATGGGCACTGATTTGAGTAGATTTGGTCACGGATTGACCAAGTTATGCTTATTGCAAAACTGGATCCTGATGCTGGGAAATGGAAATTTGAAGCTAGTATGCCCGCTCGTCAAAATTGAGTTCGATTCGTCATAATTCTCGAGGGTCGTCAACTCAAGTACCGGATGAGTGTTCAGTAGCAAGAATTTGATCTAGTTACTGGTGGTGCATGTGGGACCCATCGAGTTCAGATGCGGAGGCACTAGGAGCGTGTACGTGACTACGGGGATTGTTCGAGTGGTTACGGTACGGTCGTTCGTGCTCCGGCGTGATTTATTGCGGGATCGTCAACCGGGTGAGTTCTACTCACGGATAGGGATATTTTTCGTGTCTTGAAATTATATCGGATTGAGTCATAAGGCAATTATCAATTTTCGAAAGATTTTGGAACCGAAAACCGTTTTTGAGCAATATCGCGTTTTTACAGTTTTTATTGAATTGTTGAACAATTTGCGAAATTGTGATTTTAAGTGCTTTCACTGGAATATGGTCTGGAATGTTGTTTATTAAATCATTTTCAGGTTGGAGAACGATCAGAATTCTATTTGGGCCAGAAATGGAAAGCGGAATGAGAAACTAGAATTCAGTAACAGAACAGGCCGCACGGGTCGTGCGCCCCTGGGCACGGACCGTGCGCCCTCTTCGGGTTGGCTGTGTGGTTTTAGTAAATCACGCACGGGTCGTGCGCCCCTGGGCACGGACCGTGCGTGAGCTGCTGTTACCGGACTCCGATTTCTCATTTCGTCGCTCCTTTCGATCCCGAATCACTTCTAATCTTCTTCCCAACCCATTTTAAGGATATTGCCTTATTGACAACCGTATTTTGAACTTATTCGACTCACGATTTTGAAAAAGAGTTTCAAAAGCATATTTGATTGAAAAACCGAAACCCTAGTATACGTGTGGGTACACCGTCTGATGGACTGACTGAATATATATGTTTATATATGTTAAATGAAAATGATTATAATGCCGGAGGTCTAAATTATGAATTCCTCAAAACGGGTTATAGATCGATATGGATATTGTTTATCCAATTATTATGTGACTGATCCTTTGGTGATCAAAATGAAAAAGAAGATATAAATTATCTAACTCTCGAGAACTTGATGCGTATTGTCATACGTATTGCGTTGGGTGACGACCTGACAAGTAGCATACTAGGGAGGGTAGTCATGACCCCTTACCTAGGCCCTGAATGTGTTTTGGCGTGGTCAACTCACGGGTTACCGGGATTAGCACTGGATTGCAGTCGGTTTATGCTAAATGGAACACACGATTACCGGGATTAGCACTGGATTGCAGTCGGTACGTGTTAAATAAATTCACGAAGTGCGTGGCATTTCGATTATAGCTTGTGATAGCTAATTATCTATTTTTGATAACGGTTTAATAAATGGAACACACGATTACCGGGATTAGCACTGGATTGCAGTCGGTACGTGTTAAATAAATTCACGAAGTGCGTGGCATTTCGATTATAGCTTGTGATAGCTAATTATCTATTTTTGATAACGGTTTAATAAATGGAACACACGATCACCGGGATTAGCACTGGATTGCAGTCGGTACGTGTTAAATTAATTCACGAAGTGCGTGGCATTTCAATTAATGAATAAGACATTGTTATGTCAGCTTTTGTTGTAACGGTTTAATAAATTGAACCGAGTGTTAGTGAGGGGGCACGGTAGGACTCACTGAGACAAGTTGTCTCACCCAATCCATATTTGTTGTTTTTACAGAGAACAGGTTATAAGGACAGCAGGCGGCACAGTGGTTGTCGGGTTCGATGAGGAGATTGAAGATTGATTCATTTATTATTGTCCTTGTTCTTTTGTAGTTGTCTCTGTATTCGGTCGTATGACCCGAAGTTGTAAAATATTATTTTTTATAGTTTCCGCTGTTTCTTGTAAAGATGTATATCTGAACAGGAATTTTTATACTCTGATTTGTACCAAATTGTATATTTAGGTATTTCTTTGTTAAAGAAATACAGGGGTGTTACATTGTAAATGACTTGAAATGTAAATGAAAGCGATAAGGTGCAGAAATTAAAGGTGCTGGAAAATAAAGAGCAGAAAGTAAAGTTGCAAGAATGTAGAGTGCAAGAATTATAAAGAACAAGAACTTAATATGAAGAAAGTGAATTGCATAAAACTTAGGAGTAAACTTTGAGTAGTATTACAATAGCCTAAGATGCTCTTAAGCACTCAAAAATTCGTGTTTTATATAGGCTAAGAAAAGAGACAAATGAGTTAAGTCTCATTACAAGCAATGAAGTAACAAAGTGTAACAGCTTTGGAATCTGATGCAGGGCGCACTGGTCGAGCGAGATCACGCACTGGTCGTGCCAAACACTGACTGTTACTTAATATTCCAACGGGTAAAATACATCACGCACTGGTCGTGCCAAATTACGCACTGGTCGTGCAAGACAGTGACAGTGTAAATTTCTAGCTTTCTTAATTCTTTTTGCTCCCTTTTTGCTTGAGACTTCTCTTTATACTTTTTGCACTCTAATTCCTTCACTTTTTCTCAAAGCTTGATCTAAACACAAAAACAAACAATTCGTAGTAAAATAGCTCTAAAATAAAACTAAAGTAACAAATAACTTAATAAAAATAAGTACTAAAAAGACACATAAAATGGACTTATCAGGAACAAGTCATTGGAGCACCAATGTTGTCAGCTTCTCCCTCTAGTTTGATCTTTTCTTTTGTTATTTCTATTTCTATGTCTAGCTAAACTTCCCATTGTTGGGGATGAGTAACAATTCATGAATCTCTTATATTGTTGAATCAAACCTCTATTATTTGAATGAATGTTATGCTTTATGTTTCAATCTCCGTCCTTAACGCTTTCTAGGATTTGATCACTCTTAGGATGATTTATGATATGTGATTATGAATGGAAGTTTGAATTACATATGCTTGAGAGTTGCCATCTGTTTATCTCTAGTCTAGGAATAGTCATTGGTATTCAGAATCATAGGATAATTGTTATTATTATTGCTTATTGCTCCTTAAGGTCACCTAAAGAATTAGGGATTTTCATTAGGAATAAAGGTTCTCTTACCTAAGGAATTAGGATTAGAATAATTATAACAATTTGATCATAGATCATAAAATTAGTTCAATAACACGTTTGATTCGTTAGATATAAGTGTGAAGTAAATTGAAGCTCGTCCCCAACGCTTTTTAATTCATACAAATTCACACTTGTGTTCTTGTTATCCTGAAAATTAAAATTTTTTTTTATTGTTTTTCACTTTAATTTCTTGTCAAACATATCCAAATTGGTTCCCTTTCAATTTAGAAGTTAAATTGTTAAATTGATAATTAACCGCAGCCCTTGAGTTCGACACTCGATCTTTTTGTACTATTACTTGCAACGATCCGGTAAACTTGCCGTGATCCCATCACATACTCAGAAATAAAGAGAATCCCTATTGTTTTGATGTGGCTAAGTATGGATGAGAGAAAACTTGACACCTGAGAAGATTGGAGGGTTTAAGCTCAAAGTACTCTCACACATTTCAGCGTTAATCCAATGCGTTTATTTATAGGTGAATGTGTGTGTAATAACCTCTGGTCCATGGAAAAGAGTCGTTGCCAAAATTTTATAGCCATTTATAGCCGTTGGAGTGCTTTTGACTTGAAGACAGCTGTGTTTCTGCACTTCTCACATTGATGCTTCTCAACACGACTCTTCTCAACGTGACTGTTCTCATCATGACCTTTATGATCTTGACTCTTCTTATCATGATGCTTCACAACTTGACTCTTCTCATCGTGATGCTTGATAAGTCTATTTTTAGAGTCATTTTAATAGTTATTTTATTAAGTCTTTTTAGTATTTTAATTATATTTTTGTTCTATTTTACGGCAAATGTTTACTTTTTATCTTCAGGTTTTATTTTGAAGCAATTTGGGCTGCCTAAGTCTCAGCAGGTCAGAATTCGACTGGATCTCCCAGAATTCGACTGGATCTCCCAGAATTCGACTAGATCTCTCAGAATTCGACAGCATCTGTCTCAGCAGGCCAGAATTCGACAGCATCTGTCTCAGCAGGCCAGAATTCGACAGCATCTGTCTTCTAGATTTCGACTGCATCTGTCTTCCAGATTTCGACTGTGCCTGCTTCTGCTATCCAGATTTCGACTGTGCCTTCTTCTGCTATCCAGATTTCTGCTGCATCAGTCGAAATTCCCTTGCCCACTTGTTGTTGGATATTTTTTCCCACTTTTTGATGACCATGTGCTTTGACCACTTGCTCATGTGCATTGTCCACTTGAGGATGGCTCTTTGATGACTACCTTGGCCAACTTGATTTGCCACTTTTTCCTCTTTTGGACCATTTTGCCCCTCATATTTTCCTATAAATAGAGGCTTGATCCTCACTTGTACAAAAAGCTTGAATTTTGTTAGAAAATCAATGACAAAGGCTCTCTAATTATTCATGACTTCAATTTACTCTTCATGCTTTTTATGATTCTTGTTTATTTACTTTCTTGCCCTTTAAATTCTTGCTATTTATTTTCCAAGTCATTTACTTTCATTGCTATTTAAATTCTCGCCCTTTACTTTCTCGCTCTTTACTTTTCGCTCTTTACTTTTTCGCTCTCTTATTTTCCCTGCTATTTACTTTCTTGCCCTTTTATTTTTCAAGTCATTTACTTTCATTGCTATTTAATTTCTCGCTCTTTACTTTTCGCTCTTTACTTTTTCGCTCTTTTATTTTCCTTGTTATTTACTTTTTTGCCCTTTAAATTTCCAAGTCAAGTAAACTACTGGCAAGTCAAGTAAACTACTGGCAAGTCAAGTAAATTACTGGCAAGTCAAGTAAATTACTGGCAATTTACTTTTCAAGCAATTTACTTTCTTGTCATTTACAATTCCGCTATTTATAATTTTGCACTTTACCGCTTTCTTTTATTTTCTCGCTATTTAAACTTTATGTTTTCTTTTCTTATTTTCTTTTCTCCTTTTTTGTCTACAATGATCATGAGTGAGTAGACTTTACTAAAACATTCCTTCTTTCTAAAAACACTTTCTTTTCAGTTAATCAAACTTTGAAAAAATTAGATTGGTATTCACTTAGGCTCTCCCTGTGGATCGATACTCTTTTATTACGCGATACGACCCGTGCACTTGCGGGGCTATCAAGTTTTTGGCGCCGTTGCCGGGGAGGCAGTGATATTGATTAAGTTTTTCGAAACCGGTTAGACTGAAATTTTATTTTCTTTATTTTTACTTTTTCTTCTCTTGTCCCTCGAATGCAAGAACCAGAAGTTTCGGAGAAACTGTTCAACAAATTCCCGAAATCGAAAGGTTCTTACATAGAAGGAGGAGAGAAATTCCCGCTAACCAAATGGCGGCTAATGAAAATCGTGCTCTCAAAGAGTACGCAACACCTTCAGCAGAGCCATCGGCTGCCATTGTACATCCAAATGTGGAAGCAAATAATTTTGAACTCAAAACATCTCTGCTTTCGATGGTACAACAAAACCAATTTTCTGGTTCTCCCACGGAGGACCCAAATCTTCATATTTCAATTTTTCTTCAATACTGTGGAACTCTCAAATTAAACGGGGTACCTCCGGATGCCATAAGACTAAAACTCTTCCCTTTTTCATTAAGGGATAGAGCTAGAGCATGGCTACATTCATTGCCTTCGGAATCCATTACCAGCTGGGACCAGCTAAAACAAGCTTTTCTTGCTAAATTCTTTCCCCCGAGTAAGACAGCTCAAATGAGAAATCAAATTACTCGATTTTCTCAAAACGACGGGGAATCTCTTTATGATGCTTGGGAACGTTTCAAAGAAATTTTAAGGCTATGCCCCCATCATGGACTAGAGAAATGGCTTGTTGTTCACACTTTTTATAATGGATTACAATATGCAACAAGAATGACTATTGATGCAGCTGCAGGTGGAGCTTTAATGAACAAAAATTTTACCGAAGCTTATGCACTCGTTGAAAATATGGCTCAAAACCATTGTCAGTGGACAAGTGAGCGAGCCATGACGAATAAACCAGCCACATCAAAAGAGCCAGGTAAGTATGAAATATCTGTTGTTGATCATCTTACCTCAAAAGTGGACGCACTTTTTCAAAAATTTGAAAAATTAAATGTAAGTGTCGTCTCACAAACTTCTTCTCCTATCACTCCACCATGTGAATTATGTGGGGTTGTTGGCCATATTGGAGCTGAATGCCAGCTTGAGGCATCTAGTGCTGGAAACGAGCATATTAACTATGCTCAAAAGGAAGATCCGTTTTCAAATACTTATAATCCTGGGTGGAGGAATCATCCAAATTTTTCTTATAAAAATCCTCCACCCAATCCAGCACCTAGACCACCTCCTGTCTTTCAAAATCAAAGGGTTTTTAACAACCCACAAAACAACCCGCAAAAGTCGAACTTGGAATTTTTGATGGAAAAATTTGTGTCATCTCAAACAAAACAAAATGAAGAATTCAAAAATCAAACTGGTTATTTGAATGACACACTTATCAAATTAGTATCAAAAGTCGACTCTATTTCCACTCATAATAAAATGCTTGAAAATCAAATAACTCAAGTGGCAACACAGGTAGCTTCATCCTCTAAGACTTCAGGGGTATTTCCTGGGCAACCAGAACAAAATCCAAAAGGCCAAATAAATGCCGTCACCCTTAGAAGCGGAAAACAATTAGAGGAACCAAGAGCAAAACAAGAAAAAACTGTGAGTGGAAAACATAATTTACCAGGTGAGCTAGAAGAGAAAGAAAAAGGGAAAGAACCAGAAAAAGAAAGAGAAGAACCACACATCCCCCCTCCACCATACAAACCACCCATTCCTTTCCCCCAAAGATTTGCAAAAAAGAAAATTGACGAGCAATTCAAAAGGTTTGTCGACTTGCTTAAAAAGCTTTACATCAACGTTCCTTTCACTGATGCATTGTCTCAAATGCCGTCTTATTCTAAATTTTTAAAAGAAATTTTATCCAAGAAAAGAAAAATAGACGACTATGAGACGATTGCATTAACAGAGGAATGTAGTGCAATTATCCAGAACAAGCTGCCACAAAAACTCAAAGATCCAGGTAGTTTTTCCATACCTTGTGTGATTGGAAGTGAAACTATAAACAGAGCGATGTGCGATCTAGGAGCCAGTGTAAGTTTGATGCCCTTTCTCTTTGCAATAGACTAGGGATAGGCGAACTTAAACCCACAAAAATGACAATACAGTTGGCAGATCGTTCCGTTAAATACCCCACTGGAATCTTAGAGGATATCCCTATCAAGGTAGGGCAAACTTTTATACCGGTGGACTTTGTTGTAATGGAAATTAAAGAAGACTCCCAAATTCCTATTCTTCTAGGGAGGCCTTTTTTACCTACTGCAGGGGCAATAATTGACGTTAAAAACGGTAAGTTGGTTTTTAATGTGGGGGATGAAAAGGTTGAGTTTGAAGTTTCAAACTTCATGAAAAGTCCATCTGTAAAAGACTCATGCTGCAAGATTGACATTGTAGACTATTGCGTGCGAGACTGCTCTATAGCATCATCTTCACAAGATAGTTTGGAAGATTGCCTTTTAGGCAACACAAATACAAATGCAGCAGGGGAAACCCAATTCTACATAAAACTTTTGGATGAAAATCCACCATCAAAAGAATTGGGTACTGAAACTTTGGGCTAGGAAAAACCTCGACCTCTCCCAAAAGAAACACCAAAAATAGAACTGAAGCCCTTACCATCATCTCTCAGGTATGAGTTCCTTGGCCCTAATTCTACTTTTCCAGTAATTGTAAATGCAAATTTGAAACAAAATGAGACTGAAAAATTACTTAATGTTCTCAAGAAGTATCCCAAAGCCATAGGGTATACTATTGAGGACATTAAGGGAATAAACCCGTCAATATGCATACACAGAATACTACTGGAAGAGGACTATAAACCTTCTATCGAGCATCAAAGAAGATTAAACCCAAACATGAAAGAGGTTGTAAAAAAGAAGTTTTAAAACTCCTTGATGCTGGGATAATATATCCTATTTCCGATAGTAAGTGGGTTAGTCCTGTTCAAGTAGTACCTAAGAAGGGAGGCTTAACAGTTATTAAAAATGAAAAGGATCAATGCATTTCCACAAGGACAATCACGGGATGGAGAATGTGTATTGATTACAGAAAGCTTAACAAAGCTACCCGGAAAGATCACTTCCCTCTCCCGTTCATTGATCAAATGCTAGAAAGGTTAGCGCGGCACTCACATTTCTGCTATTTGGATGGTTATTCGGGATTTTTCCAAATTCCCATCCACCCTAGCGACCAAGAAAAAACAACTTTCACATGTCCTTTTGGCACTTATGCCTATAGAAGGATGCCCTTTGGTCTATGTAATGCTCCCGCTACCTTTCAAAGGTGTATGATGTCTGTTGCGCCCGAAAAAGTCCCCGAGTGTAACATCCCCTAATTAGCTAATTAGATTAATTAAATTAGCTAGAGGTTAAGTTGATTAAATTGCATTTAATTATGTGATAATGAGAAGTTATAAATAATAGTTGTACATAATTAGAATATTATGTTAAGCTAGTGAGTTATGGGATTAGGGTGGTGTTAGGAGTAATTTAAGAGAGTATTAGAGAGTAGGGGTATTTTGGCCCTTTCACCTCATTAAATGAGGCTCCAGCTGACCAAAACACCACAACACACTTCACTTCCCTCATTTTTCTGAAATTCAGCAAGTAGTAGAGAGGAGGAGGAGAGAACTCGAGAGAGAGAGTGGAGAAGAAAGGGGAGGGATTCTACCTCATTTGTTCATGCATGTTGAATCCAAAACCACCATTGTTCATCATTCTTCTTCCTCTATACATTGATGCTCAGAAAATTCCCATCAACCCTTCTCATCACCATTTCACCATTTTTGTTCACATGAAGCTCCAAGCTCCAAAAATGGAGTCCAATAGCTGAAATACAGTTGCATGTTCATTTTGGGAGCCACAAAGCGAGTAGCAACCCTCATAAGGTAGATTGGGAGTGAAGTTCGAAGTATTATAGGCCAAGCTCTATCGGTTCAGTTTTTGGAACGTTTAGAGTAGCGTGGAGTCGAGTCCGAAGTCATTCGTGAAGTCATTTCTTCGTTCCATCTCGCGGATTCGTTGATTTTGCAATTTTCATCGCAGCCGGTGAGTTCTATAACTCGCTTAGGGAATATGTTTGTGTTTCAGAATCTTCTTTTCGAAAACCATGGTCATGTATTTGTGTTATCAAAAGAAATCTTATTGAAAAACCGTTTTCCCCAAAACTTGTGATTGAACTATGAATTGCTTGATTGATTGTTGGGTGTGCTGGATTGGATTGCTATAATATTGTGTTTTAATGCGTGTTTGAGTTTGGGCCTCGATCGGAAGGGAAGTGGGAATCGGAATGGAATGGAATAATACATGAAAAACCTGTTTTCTGGAAACTGATAGAGACGCACGGATCGTGTGCCTACGAGCACGGGTCGTGCGCCTCCCTCTGATACGACAGGGACTGGGTTTTAAAACACACACGGATCGTGCGCCTAGTCGCACTGGTCGTGCGTAAGTCTCTGAAACTTTCTGTAAATCTGGTAGCTAACGCACGGATCGTGCGCTTAGTCGCACGGGTCGTGCGTATCTTCCTGGTAAATTTCTACAAACTGTTCAACCACGCACGGGTCGTGCGCCTACACGCACGGGTCGTGTGAGATTTTCTGACCTTCAATTTCAAAGTACCTTTTTATCCATTCTAAATGATTCCAATCCTCTTCTAATCCATTCCCAAAGGGGCCACAACAAGGTAAAGGTAACAATGGTATGAGATTGAACATGTTCGATAGAAAAATAGTGTGTTATGAATAAAATGGAAAACCGCTCTTAGAGAACGCGAGAGTGCAAATGTTAAAGAATGATAATAACACATGATACTTGATTGATATTGTACACTGAAATTGACTGATATGGTACATGGTACTTGACTGGAATGACTAACAGCCCAATGTGGGTACACAGACTGAAAATGTATAATAAATACAAGAGGAAAAAGGGTGACGACCCTAAGAGGTTAGCATACTAGGGGAGGGGAAGTCATGAGCCCCAAAACCTAGACTCAAGAATGTTTCCCCTGCTAGCAATAGCGGGATGGGTTCACCAACAGGTCAAGAGATGCCTATAAAATAGGTAGACTGAGGTGTTATGCTAAAAACATGGAACAAAGATTGCATGCTTCATGTGTCGCTTAGGAGGGCCATGAGCATGAAGGTTACAGGAACTGAATGTATTTCCACGTGGTTGCTTTTTAGGACCACGAGTTCAAAACAAGTCATAATGAACCGCTAGAGTAGTAAGGGGTCTCGATAGGACTCACTGAGATAATGTTTATCTCACGCTTTATATTTGTGGTTTTTACAGAGAAACAGGGGAAAGCAAAGGCGGTAAAGCATGGTTAGCTGGTGTGACTCTTGGAGTCATTGAAGACCTAGTTTAATGTTTTAGACCTTTGTTCCGTTTACTGTTTTTATGTTCCGATTGTATAACTTTCATTGTTAAGTTGTAAAATCGTTTCCGCTACTTTATGTTTTGAGTATTGAACACCAGGTTATGTACAAGTCTTAAGTTTTGGAACTTAAGCATACTGTGGAAAGTTTATGAGGTTCAGAGAACCAGTTTTTATATATTATCTAAAGTTTTAGATGTGTTCAATATTTCAATAACAGGAAGTTACTCTGATGTATGCCATTTAGTGCATTTCGGTGATTCTACATGTTAGAATTTATCGGGGTGTTACATTATGGTATCAGAGCAGTTCGACCTAGTCGGGCTTAGACGGTTAGGGTGGTTTCGTCCCTCCAGTAACTCTGTTATCTTGCTTCTTATGATACTAAGAGACATTGAGACTGATCAACTTAATACTTGGTGTATCATTTGCAGAATTATGGCAGGAGGATCGAGGAATAACCCACCAGTTGATCCGCATTCTGCATGGATGCAGAACGTGATCGAGAGACAACAGAAGATGATGGAAGATATGTTGCAGATGCAACAGAATGCTCAAGCTCAGCCCCAACAAGTCCCTGAGCCTCAAGTTGACCCAAGGAGGGTTTTCTCTGAATTTCTGAAAATGAAGCCGTCCGAGTTCCGAGGAGGACCGGATGTTATGGAAGCTCAGCATTGGCTAGATGATATAGAGAAGATCTTCGTAGCTATGCAAGTAACCGATGATGACAAGTTGAGATTGGCAACTCATATGCTGAAAGGAGAAGCTAACAACTGGTGGACTAATGCCAAAGCCATGATGGTAACTATGGATACTCCCCAGACTTGGGAACATTTCAAGCAGGTATTTTTGGAGCAGTTCTTTCCGACAGCCATGAGGTTCGACAAGGAGAACGAGTTTCTGACTCTCACTCAAGGAAGTTCAACTGTGGGTCAGTACGCGGCTAAGTTTGAAGAGTTATATCAATTCTTCGGTTTGGCCGGGTATGCTCCCAATGACAAGTGGAAAACCGAAAGGTTCAAGTATGGGCTAAGGGAAGACATTGCTCAGAGTTTGAGTTCTTTTGCCTATACTAACTATGCTGCCATGGTTCAACAATCGCACATAGCTGAGAGTGACTTGAAAAGGTTATATGCAAGCAGGAAAGTATTCCATCAGAATAAGAAGAATGTTGGATCATCCAACCATCAGACGGGTCCCAGGCACAACTCCAACAAAGGGAAGCAGGTTCAGTCATCGAACTCTTCAAGGTTCAGTACATGTTCCAACTGTGGAAAGTACCATCAGGGTAAATGCCAGATGGGATCCAACCAGTGTTATTTCTGCAAGAAAGACGGTCACTTTGCACGGGACTGCCCAGAGAAAGAGAAGAGTCAAGGAAGTAACCCTGCTGCTACTACAACTCATGGGAGAGTTTACACCTTGGACGCCCAGAAGGTCACACCGTCAGATAATCTACTAAGGGGTATGGGATCTCTTTTTAATAACTCCGTTAGTATTTTATATGATTCGGGTGCGACCCATTGTTTTATATCTCAAGTTTGTGTCGATCGGTTGGGATTGGCTTTAACTCCTTTGCCTCAACCAATCTCCATTAAGACTGCTGCTGAGGGTAGTATTCAGACCCAAGCGATATGTGAAAACTGTCTTCTATCCATTGGAGACAGGAACTTTGTGGTAGACTTCATTTGTTTACCGATGAAGGGCATGGACGTCGTCCTAGGAATGAGTTGGATGACGGCCAACCATGTGACTATAGATTGTTTCCATCGAACTATCGGTTTCGCCTCCGAGTCAGTGGAGCTACAGCCGCCCAATTCTGAAGCTGTTATTTCTTTCACTTCGGCCAGTAATTATCTGTTCCAAGGCGCGGAAGCTTACGTCATGATGCTGTCTGCATCCACTGAGACAGGTCAGGATTTATCTTCTGTGCAAGTTGTTAATGAATTTCTTGATGTGTTTCCCGATGAAGTTCCTTCATTTCCTCCGGACCGTGAGGTGGAATTTTCTATAGAATTGGTTCCAGGCACTGGACCTATTTCTATAGCCCCATATCGAATGTCGCCATTAGAGTTGAGGGAATTGAAAGTTCAACTAGAAGAGCTAATTTCCAAGCGGTTTATCCGGCCGAGTGCCTCACCATGGGGTGCTCCAGTGTTGCTTGTTAAGAAGAAGGACGGAAGTATGAGATTGTGTATTGATTATCGTCAGTTGAATAAAGTGACTGTCAAGAACAAGTACCCTCTACCAAGGATTGATGATTTGCTAGATCAGTTGAGGGGAGCTTCTGTGTTTTCAAAGATTGATCTAAGGTCCGGTTATCACCAAATCAGGGTTCGAGCTTTGGACGTCCCGAAGACCGCTTTCCGTACGAGATATGGACACTATGAGTTCGTAGTGATGCCCTTCGGTTTGACCAATGCTCCAGCTGTATTCATGGATTATATGAATCGAATTTTTAATCCTTATCTGGATCAGTTTGTGGTAGTGTTCATCGATGATATCTTGGTGTTCTCTAAGACGATTGAGGAGCATGTGCAACATCTCCGAATTGTTCTGAACGTACTCCGAGAGAAGAAGTTGTATGCTAAGCCGTCCAAATGTGATTTTTGGATGCCAGAAGTTAAGTTTCTAGGCCACGTAATATCTAGGACAGGTGTTGCTGTGGATCCCAGTAAGATCGAAGCTGTGGTAGACTGGGAGCAGCCGTCTACGGTTACTGAGGTAAGAAGTTTCTTAGGATTAGCTGGGTACTATCGAAGATTCATTCAAGGATTTTCCCAGTTGGTTCTTCCACTCACTCGGTTAACTCGCAAGGGTCAGCCGTTTGTTTGGGACTCAGCATGTGAAAATTGTTTCACGGAATTGAAGGGTCGTTTGACTTCTGCACCCATCCTGATTCTTGCAGATCCGTCCGTAGGATTCCAAATCTATTGCGACGCCTCTGGTAAGGGTTTGGGATGTGTCCTGATGCAGAATCAACAAGTAGTTGCCTATGCCTCCAGGCAGTTGAAGCCACATGAAGAGAATTACCCGACTCATGATCTAGAGTTGGCAGCGATTGTGTTTGCCCTAAAGATTTGGAGACATTACCTGTATGGGTCTCGTTTCGAAGTCTTTAGTGACCACAAAAGTCTGAAGTATTTGTTTGACCAAAAGGAGCTGAACAACAGACAGAGGAGATGGGTAGAATTCCTGAAAGATTATGATTTTGAATTGAAGTACCATCCTGGTAAGGCTAATGTTGTTGCCGATGCTTTAAGCAGAAAGTCTATCCATACTGCAAAGCTGATGATGCACGAGATGTCATTGTTGGAATCATTCAGAGACCTCAATTTGAGAGTTAAGTCAAGAAGGAACAGGTTGGTGTTGAGTCACATTCAGATTTCAAGTTCATTGAGGAATCTAATTCGCTCAGCCCAAGAAGGTGATGTAGAGCTGCAAGCGCAGAAGAGATTGCCGAGTTACACCGAAGACGGTGATGGAGTAATTTGTTTTGATGGTAGAATCTGTGTGCCGAATGATGAGAACGTAAAGAGGCAAGTTCTAGAAGAAGCTCATAAGAGTCAGTTCTCAATACATCCTGGGTCTACCAAGATGTATCGAGATCTGAAGCAATTGTATTGGTGGCCTGGTATGAAAGTGGATATTGCAGAATTTGTGTCTCGATGCTTAACTTGTCAAAAGGTTAAGATAGAGCACCGGAAACCAGGTGGCCAGTTACAACCGTTGAATGTACCTGAATGGAAATGGGAGAGCATATCTATGGATTTTGTCATGGGATTACCACGGTCCCAAGCCGGAAATGATTCTATTTGGGTAGTGGTGGATCGCCTGACCAAGTCCGCTCATTTTATTCCAGTGCGTTCGACTCACAAGGTTGCTAGGTTAGCAGATGAATATCTCAAGAATATTGTGAAGTTGCATGGAATCCCTACAAGTATCATCTGTGATCGAGATCCCAAGTTTACATCTCGATTTTGGAGAGCATTGAACATGGCGTTAGGAACAAAGGTGTGTGTTAGCACCGCATACCATCCTCAGACAGACGGGCAGACTGAGAGGACAATTCAGACTTTAGAGGATATGTTGAGAGCTTGTGTACTGGATAGTGGAGGTAGATGGGAGGATCACCTTCCATTGGTGGAATTCTCATACAACAACAGTTATCATTCTAGTATCGGAATGGCTCCATACGAAGCATTGTATGGGAGAAAGTGTAGAACACCATTGTGTTGGTGGGATGTAGGTGAGCAGAGATTGTTGGGACCGGATTTAGTCCGGGAGACTACGGAGAAGATCCGTCAGATAAGAGAAAGGATGAAAGCCGCGCAGAGTCGGCAAAAGAGTTATGCGGATAAGAGGAGAAGGCCGTTAGAATTCGAAGAAGGAGATCATGTCTTTTTGAAACTTTCTCCAACCATCGGGACCGGTATCGCTTTGCGAGCGAAGAAGCTCAGTCCTCGGTATGTCGGACCCTTCCAGATTATCGAGCGTGTTGGGCCGGTGGCGTATCGCATTGCCTTACCTCCAGAATTGTCCAGACTACATGATGTATTTCATGTATCGCAGCTAAGGAAATATATTCATGATCCGAATCAACCTTTGAGCCATGAAGCGATCGACATCAGACCGGATCTATCTTATCATCCTACCCCAATCAGAATCATCGAACGCGGCGAGAAAATGCTCCGGACGAGGTCAATTCCTATTGTCTAGGTGCTTTGGGACGGTGTGTCACCTGACGAAGCGACATGGGAAGTAGAGGAGTGCATGCGGGAGAAATATCCGTATTTGTTCGAGTAAGGTATGTTTTGTCAATTTTGAGGACAAAATTTTAGAAGTTGGGGTGATTGTAACATCCCCTAATTAGCTAATTAGATTAATTAAATTAGCTAGAGGTTAAGTTGATTAAATTGCATTTAATTATGTGATAATGAGAAGTTATAAATAATAGTTGTACATAATTAGAATATTATGTTAAGCTAGTGAGTTATGGGATTAGGGTGGTGTTAGGAGTAATTTAAGAGAGTATTAGAGAGTAGGGGTATTTTGGCCCTTTCACCTCATTAAATGAGGCTCCAGCTGACCAAAACACCACAACACACTTCACTTCCCTCATTTTTCTGAAATTCAGCAAGTAGTAGAGAGGAGGAGGAGAGAACTCGAGAGAGAGAGTGGAGAAGAAAGGGGAGGGATTCTACCTCATTTGTTCATGCATGTTGAATCCAAAACCACCATTGTTCATCATTCTTCTTCCTCTATACATTGATGCTCAGAAAATTCCCATCAACCCTTCTCATCACCATTTCACCATTTTTGTTCACATGAAGCTCCAAGCTCCAAAAATGGAGTTCAATAGCTGAAATACAGTTGCATGTTCATTTTGGGAGCCACAAAGCGAGTAGCAACCCTCATAAGGTAGATTGGGAGTGAAGTTCGAAGTATTATAGGCCAAGCTCTATCGGTTCAGTTTTTGGAACGTTTAGAGTAGCGTGGAGTCGAGTCCGAAGTCATTCGTGAAGTCATTTCTTCGTTCCATCTCGCGGATTCGTTGATTTTGCAATTTTCATCGCAGCCGGTGAGTTCTATAACTCGCTTAGGGAATATGTTTGTGTTTCAGAATCTTCTTTTCGAAAACCATGGTCATGTATTTGTGTTATCAAAAGAAATCTTATTGAAAAACCGTTTTCCCCAAAACTTGTGATTGAACTATGAATTGCTTGATTGATTGTTGGGTGTGCTGGATTGGATTGCTATAATATTGTGTTTTAATGCGTGTTTGAGTTTGGGCCTCGATCGGAAGGGAAGTGGGAATCGGAATGGAATGGAATAATACATGAAAAACCTGTTTTCTGGAAACTGATAGAGACGCACGGATCGTGTGCCTACGAGCACGGGTCGTGCGCCTCCCTCTGATACGACAGGGACTGGGTTTTAAAACACACACGGATCGTGCGCCTAGTCGCACTGGTCGTGCGTAAGTCTCTGAAACTTTCTGTAAATCTGGTAGCTAACGCACGGATCGTGCGCTTAGTCGCACGGGTCGTGCGTATCTTCCTGGTAAATTTCTACAAACTGTTCAACCACGCACGGGTCGTGCGCCTACACGCACGGGTCGTGTGAGATTTTCTGACCTTCAATTTCAAAGTACCTTTTTATCCATTCTAAATGATTCCAATCCTCTTCTAATCCATTCCCAAAGGGGCCACAACAAGGTAAAGGTAACAATGGTATGAGATTGAACATGTTCGATAGAAAAATAGTGTGTTATGAATAAAATGGAAAACCGCTCTTAGAGAACGCGAGAGTGCAAATGTTAAAGAATGATAATAACACATGATACTTGATTGATATTGTACACTGAAATTGACTGATATGGTACATGGTACTTGACTGGAATGACTAACAGCCCAATGTGGGTACACAGACTGAAAATGTATAATAAATACAAGAGGAAAAAGGGTGACGACCCTAAGAGGTTAGCATACTAGGGGAGGGGAAGTCATGAGCCCCAAAACCTAGACTCAAGAATGTTTCCCCTGCTAGCAATAGCGGGATGGGTTCACCAACAGGTCAAGAGATGCCTATAAAATAGGTAGACTGAGGTGTTATGCTAAAAACATGGAACAAAGATTGCATGCTTCATGTGTCGCTTAGGAGGGCCATGAGCATGAAGGTTACAGGAACTGAATGTATTTCCACGTGGTTGCTTTTTAGGACCACGAGTTCAAAACAAGTCATAATGAACCGCTAGAGTAGTAAGGGGTCTCGATAGGACTCACTGAGATAATGTTTATCTCACCCTTTATATTTGTGGTTTTTACAGAGAAACAGGGGAAAGCAAAGGCGGTAAAGCATGGTTAGCTGGTGTGACTCTTGGAGTCATTGAAGACCTAGTTTAATGTTTTAGACCTTTGTTCCGTTTACTGTTTTTATGTTCCGATTGTATAACTTTCATTGTTAAGTTGTAAAATCGTTTCCGCTACTTTAAGTTTTGAGTATTGAACACCAGGTTATGTACAAGTCTTAAGTTTTGGAACTTAAGCATACTGTGGAAAGTTTATGAGGTTCAGAGAACCAGTTTTTATATATTATCTAAAGTTTTAGATGTGTTCAATATTTCAATAACAGGAAGTTACTCTGATGTATGCCATTTAGTGCATTTCGGTGATTCTACATGTTAGAATTTATCGGGGTGTTACACCGAGGGAGAACCTTCCTCGTTCACAACTTTTCCTAAGACAATGAAGCCGCCACCAATATTTATTAAGGAAAATATTAGGAAAACCTTTTTTGGAAAGCGATTGGTCTTGCGAAACTAGAGAATAGGGTTCGGGGGTCGGTTACGCGCAGGGAAGGTGTTAGCACCCCACACGTCCTCTCTACTGAGAGGGAACCTTTAATTAAATGTGTGGTTTTAGTGTGTTGACTTGAAAATACTTAATTTTGCCTCTCTACTTCTTATTGAAAAAATCTTAATGAAAATTTTTATTTATTATGAAAAAAGGGGAAAAATGGTTTTTTAGAAAAAAACGCTTGACGGGACATGGCCCGCTCCTACGTATCTCCCGGTGCGATGGAGAATTCAAAGCTATGTAGTTCTTGGTTCTTTTGAAAATAATTGTTGAAAACTTATTGTGAAAATGATTTTTATTTGTTATGCTTGACGGGATGTGACCCGCTCCTACGTATCTCCCGGTGTGATGGAGAATTCAAAGCTACGTAGTTCTTCTTTGTCTTTTTGAAAAGTTTTTGTTTTTTATCTTCTTTAGTGAGTTTTTGAAATAGGACGAGCATTAGCGAATGATTAAACTAGCAGAGGCTATGATGAATCACCACTAAACACTCAAAAGGAGAGTTGTACCGCTAGTCAAACGAACAAAGGTTCTGATGGACTATCAATAACAACTCGTTTTTATTATCTTTTTTGAAAGTAATTTCGAAAGAGATTGATTTGTACGATGATCAAAGGTTATGGTGGATCATCATTTATTTTGGGAAAAAGACATTGCCAGCAATGGCTAAACGAACAAAGGTTCTGATTAACCACTAGCGACGATGGGTTGAAGATGATTTTAGAAAGGAAAAGGTTTTTGTTTTGTAAATGATCTTGGTTTGCGAAAGTGATTCTTTTTTGTTACGAAAATAACTCTTTTCTTTTTGTTATGCAAATGCTAAACTTTTTATGGTTGCGCTTGACGAGAATGTGACTCGCTCCTACGTATCCCAAATGGGAATCAAAGCGACGTAGTTCTAACGAGCCTTAAAAATGAAAATCTTTTTGATGAGGTTTTAGAAAATGAAAGCTTTCATGATGATCAAACTAACAAAGGTTATGATGGACCACCGCTAATAACTTGTTTTTGATTCTTTGATACCTAGAAAAATGCTTTTTGAAATTGGAAGCGTTCATGATAATCAAACCAACGAAGGTTGTGATAGATTATCACTAGTAGCTTGCTTTATGCTTACGAAAATTCTTTTTTGAAATTGAGGCTTTCATGACAATCAAACCAACAAAGGTTGTGATGGATTGCCACTAGTAACCGTTTTTGTGCCAGGTCGTTTAGAAATGAAAACAATGAATGCAAGAAAGAATTGGTGGATTCAAGCATAACACAATCAGTGTAATCAATTCATTAAGCAACAATATTTGAATTCGCAAACAAAAATCAAGTCTAAACTACACATAGTAGATCACAACGCATAGATAGGCGAGGAGGGAACTTGAATTGGGCATCAAGCAAAAATACAAGAGTAGGCGAGATTGAACCTAAATGCACATCTAGTGGAAGATGCTAGGCGAGAACCATACTCAAATATTTCTACAAAACGCAAGGGAATCTTAAATGCACATCTAGTGGAAGATGCAATGTAAGGAATGGACCTATCTAAGTATTGATGATATTATATATGAGAGTAGACGATGACACTGTAAGCTCAAGCAAAAGAGTTGCCTCAATCATGATCATTGGCCAGCATAAGCAAGCAAATTATTTAGCGACCAAAGTATCAAAGAACGCTGAATCACTTTGGTCAATCCTCACACTTAAGATTAAGTGCACAAGTGCACAAGTGTGAATCACATTGCCAATCATCATATAAACTAAAAGGGTTGAATCATCTGAGACCATCTTCACCACTCAGAACAGGATGCACTAGGCATATGTGGGAATCATGTGGTTCATCATCAACAATGACACTATAACTAAGTTAAATCACGTGGGGCAATTTTGGCATGGATCACAATGATTAAATATTAACAAATATAAAGACAGAAATACCTCTGATGAAGGCAGATACTACCACTTGAAGAACGCAACTCCAACTAACTCTTGCAGAAGATCAGCTCAGACGGACCAACGGAACGAATAGAGCGAAAAATAAAGCGTAGAAGAGTTTTTCTAAAATGTGAGAGATTTCGAGAAAAATGGGTTTTTTCTCAGAGAGGAGTTGTGAAATTCGTGTCTTGTCAAAATGTGATTTGAGGCTGCTTATTTATAGGCTTTAGGAAAGCGTAGATCTGAAAAAACATTTTAATGAAATGAAAGAATCGATTGTTGATTGTAGTTAAAATATAGATGAATCGATTCTTATCATTTTAGAAGCCTCAAGAGTCGATTTTTGGATAGTTGAAATAGTGAGGAATCGATTCTTTACTCTTTGGAAAACATGGGAATCGATTCTTTGCTCTTTGAAAACAAGTAGGAATCGATTTTCAGGACATCTATCATAGGTGAAAATCGATTCTTCACTTAGTTAAAACAATTAGGAATCGATTCATGGCCTATGGGATGGCTTGACAATCGATTTCAAGGCCTATGTAAAAAGAAGGAAATCGATTTTAGCTTTGCCTTGAGTATATGTAGAAATCGATTTCAAGCTTTAAACATATGATTGAGAAATCGATTCTTGGCCTTTAGGATTGCTTGAAAATCGATTTCATGGCCTTTAGGATTGCTTGAAAATCGATTTCATGGCCTTTAGAATATACTATAAATCGATTCTTGGCCTTTGGTATATAATAGAAATTGATTCTTGCTTTCCACAAAATTGTTTTTAGGTTTTTGCCATGCATGCATAAAATATTTTCCAAAGCTTGCCATGCATGCATAACATATTTTCATGCAAAAATCATTTTAATGAAATCTTTTGTGAATGATGACCAAAATGCCCTTTTTGACCCTAAAAACCCTAATTTCCCCAAAAAGTGCATTCTAACCCTAAAAATGATTTCAAAAACTTTGGAGCGGTTTCTAGGACCCAAAATGCAATGCATAATTTATTTTTGTGTGGAAAATTAGGGTTTGGACCTAAGCCGGACAAAATTGGGGTATGACAGCTGCCCCTCTTTATTTGGATTTTACCAAGAAATATGAATTGCGCGAGACATATTTCGAAGGTAAAATAGAAATAAAGAATTCAGAAATTATACCAAATTTGTCCATTTGGAGAAATCCGAATTTCTTTTTTTTTTTTTTTTTTGGAAAGATAGACACTTTCGTGTTGATGCGAAAACAGTAAATGAACACTGACGTGCAGACTGAAAGGTAAACATGGGCACTTGGCAAACAGAAACGGTAAAATGGGCACTTGCGTGCGGACAGAAAGGTAAAATGGGCACTTGGCGTACAAATAGAAACGGTAAAATGGGCACTTGCGTACAAATAGAAACGGTAAAATGGGCACTTGCGTGCAGACAGAAAAGTAAAATGGGCACTTGGCGTGCAAACAGAGAAGTAAATGGGCACTTGGCGTGCAGACAGGAAAGTAAAATGGGCACTTGCGTGCGGACAGAAAAGTAAACGGGCACTTGGCGTGCAGACAGAAAAGTAAATGGGCCCTTGGCGTGCAAACAGAAAAGTAAATGGGCACTTGGCGTGCAGACAGAAAAGTAAATGGGCACTTGGCGTGCAAACAGAAAAGTAAAATGGGCACTTGGCGTGCAAACAGAAAAGTAAATGGGCACTTGGCGTGCAAAAAGCTGTAAATTGCCCAGGCTGCCTAAAACCTGTAATCCTTAAACGAACTCTTGACGAATCCGAGTTTGCACGTGGCTTTGAGGAGCACGCTCTTCCTGTTGGCCTTTTCGAGCGACCGGGGGGATCGTTATCAGCTCCGGAACTGATATACTGATCAATGCACGGCGTCCACTGTATCTTAGGCTGATACAACTATTCCGTTGAACCTCACATGGGGCTGCGGTCCATCGCGTTGCTCGTACACGATGTGAGACCTGGGCAGAAGGGAGCGATGATCTTTGTGCTCCGATCCGCAATGCGCGTTTGAGCGCTCTCTTTTCTTTTCTCTCTTTCTTTTCTATTTCTCTTTTTTCTTTTTTCTTTCTGAACTCCCAACTTGGGGGAACATTTTCTGGAATCTGGGGGCGAGGGCCAACACCGAAGTGCTCATCCTCTCTTTGTACCTGTAGCTGAAAATGAACAAATGCATGCAATGCAAATGCCATGATTGCTGTTTTCTTTTTTCTTATGATGAATGATGAGTTTCTTATTTCCTTTGTCTATGTCGGATGAATGCATGATCTTCTACTGTTCTTATATGCTTGATGAATGCAATCATTTTCCTTTTCTTCTCTTGTCTGTACGGAATGCATGATTTTCTTTTTCTTTTGCTTATGTCTGATGAATGCATGATTTTCTCCTGTTCTTATATGTCTTTTTCTCTTTCTCTAGCTTCTCTTCTTTCTTTTTCTTTCTTTTCTTTTCTTTTTGTCGCTCTCTTGGCTCTTCTCTTTTCTCTCTTTTGGCTTCTCTTTTTGCTCTTTTAAGAATCATGGGTATGTGAATGCAAAGCTTTGGTGTTCGATGCATGCTCATGTATTTTAATGACAGATGACATGTAATGGAAAACTTTTTCTTCTCTTTTTTTTTTTTTTTTTTTTTATTTATGAAATGGGGATATTGCTGTAAAACGACATGAAATGATGAATGACATGGGATGTTCTAGCTTTCTTTTCTTCTATGAGATGCAAGTATTGATGTGATGCAACTGTATTGCTTTGATGTTTGAATGCAAATGTATGCGGTGATTGATACTTTGATGAATGAAATGCTCCTGTTCTAACTTCTGTTTGTTTCTTTTTGCTTCTTCTATGAAATGCAAACGTTAATATGATGCAATGTTCTGATGTTTGATGCAATGATTCTTGTTCTTTTTTTTTTTTATGGAAACGCTAATGTTAATATGATGCATATGCACTGCTTTAATGTTTGATGATTGAATGACAAAGGAATGCTTTGTGAAATGATGAATGACATGGAATGCTTTTGTGTTGCTTTTGTGGTTTCTTTTCTTTGTTTTCTTTTTGCTTTCTTTGCTTTTTCTGTGAAATATCTGATGCTAAATGTAATGCTCTAGTGATGAATGACATGCAATGATTTTGTTCTTTTCTTTTTATGAAGTGCGAACATTAATATGATGCCAATGCAATGAAAAGATTTCTGCTTTTTCTGTGCAACTGACGTGGAATGTTTTTTTTTTCTTTTTGCTATGTGATGAATGCACAAAATGTGAAGACGCAAATGTAATGCTTTGATGCATATGCTATAATGCCTAGATGCATGAGGTAAACATTTTTGTGATGATGAGATGCGAGACTTTGAATGCGAGGACTTGAGATGATTATTGACCATTCTGTTGAAAAATTGAATTTGATTCAAACTCTGGTGTTCTCATGGTTTTTATTTACAAACAACCTCACTTGTTTTCTCTTTCTTTCCATGATGACTGAATTTTAGATATCACGTAAACAACTTGTGTTCTCTCTTTTTGAAGCATTGTCTAGTAAGCATGCATAAGAGTGCAAATGTGAATGAATGAGTCAGTTAACTTGGAATTGGTTTAGGGCATGGACATTTATGGCAAGTGAAGGGATGACAGACATGGTTATTGCCGAAGCTTATGAGGGACCAAGAGATACAAGATTGCCCCAATTCAGGTCTTTGACGAGTGAATAACTTGCCCCTGTCTAGTGGTGACAACAACTAGGGGTGTAGAAGATGATGAATTGGGAACGCTTCGGCTTTTGGAATGAAAGCTGGAATGAAAGGGGTTTTGCTTCAACCCACAGAAGTTGATGTTGCCCCAGTCATAACAAGGACAAAGCTGCCCCAATCAGAATGACAAGGTCTTGTTTAGGATAGTGAGTTGAGAGATTGCCCCGGTGAGGTTTTTATGGGAATGAATGAGGTGAAGGAATGGGAATGCACTTGCCCCACTTTGGGATGACATTGACAACTGGAGTGACATGGGATGGGCATTGAACAGACTTTCCCAAGACTAGGGTGTGGTGAAGAGAATGCCCCAACTTTTGGGTCTGAGTGCAAATCTTTGGTTCTCTACTGATGTCTTGACTTTTGGTGCGACAGAATCCTTACCTGGTGATCACTAAACCTTGTTTTAATGCATCTTGAATGTGTTTTGGAGTGCAAGTCCCTTTTTTTTTATTTTGCCAGCTTTCTTTTTTCTGACTGTTCATTTTTGTTTCCTCAGTTCTCTTTTTTTCTGAGGGTTTATTCTTTCTTGATCAGCTTTCTTTTTTCTGATCGTTTGTTTTTCTTTTGAGCAAACACATTGTACATAGATAAGCTTGAGTGAAAAAATAGCAACCGGTCTTTGATCGGAATGGACTTTTCGGGATTGTGGTGTTTTGTGGAGGAAGGAGGGCTAGGCTTAATGAAGTGTTTGAGGCTAATGGGAGGATGAGTTTTGTTCGGCGTTGATTGACGGTTAATGGTCTATGAGGAAGATGGTTATTGGGCTTGTTTGGGCTCTGTTAAAGCAAATTCGTGTCTCATGGTAGAATGACTAAGGGGTTTGATGTTGAGGCCAAAGGAAGTGTTTGAAGGTTTATGGAATCAGGTGTTGGAATGATGAAGTGTTTGAAGGTTTATTTAGACAAGGATCTCTTGTATTTTGTGGTAACATGTACCAGCTCACCACTTACATTTCTTTTGTATTTTCTTTTGTTTTGGGATTTTCATTTTTGAATCCCCTTTTTTTGATTTTTTTTTTTTTTTTTTCGACTCGGGTGAGCTGATAAAAAGTGATGCACTGTTTTTTTTATTTGGGGTGATCCTTGTCTAGGGAGATTTTTGGATTTTGGTTTTCCTTGGCTCAAGGTGGGTAGGAAAGGGACTTTTTGGGATTTTGGGGTTTTTGAGGGGATGGCCAAACTTCATTTCAAATCCCGATTGTTTATTTCTATAAGACTTAACTTTAGAACAGTAATTTATCTATCTTCATGTGTTTGCTCTTTTTCCTTTTTTGTGCCCTAATTTTTGCCTGGACCGCTCTTTGCGAGTTTTCAGTCCACCGGGCGCTCCTTTTTGCCTAGGCTGCCCTTTGCGGGTTTTCAACCTAGCGAGCTTGTTTTCTTGTTTATTATATTATTATTATTATTATTTATTTATTTATTTTTTTTGAGAGACTTGCACTGAAGGAAAATGATATTAATCAAGAGGAATTAATGATCACAGACTTGCCCCAGCATGGAGGACTTAAAGCATTAGAATGAACCAAAAGTCAAATACGCACTGATGGGGAGAATATGCACTTTATGGGTGGACGGGGCGGGGTTAGACTTGGATGGGGAATGATGATAAATGAAGGAAATTGACTGACTCAAGCAAGAGAAACTGCACCTGGCATGCATGCTTACTAGGAGAACGCTTCACAGAGAGTTAACATCAGTTAAAAATTTGTTTTTTCTTTGATACACTATTTCAGTCTTTTGTCATAGAATGGATGGGATGCAGTGCTTTTGAAAGAAATGCAAATGAGCTATTGAAAAACTGAGTACCTTGGAACACCTTGAGTTTGCAACCAAGTAGGGATAAACTTTTTCAAAAAGGATGATTGTTTCGCAAGAACGTCTCGCTTCTCATCACAACTCTTATTTTATGCAATGAATGAATGAACAAATTATGATATGCAAGTATGATGCAAATGCGTGGAGAATGACCACTCGAAGAGTGTGGCTTATTCTAAATAATTTTGTTATTTTTAATGCAAGACAAAATATGGAATGCCAATGCGAATGATGCAAGAATGATGCCCCTTTTTTTTCAAAATGATTTTTGATTTTGATTCTTTTTTTATTTTTTTAGAGGCGAGACAAGGTACGAAATACCAATGCCCCCCTTTTCTTTTGAATGATGAAAGATGCAGGAGTGATGCTTTTTTCTAAATGATGATTTTTTAGAGGCAAGGCAAAGTATGAAATGCCAACGCCCCTTCCTTTTTTGAGAGATGCATGTATGGAGGAATGATGTACTAAAGTGATGAGGTTAATGAAATGGTGCATGAATGCTACATTTTGAATAAATTTGATGATGATTTTTATTCATGATTATGAATGAGATGCTTTCTTGTTTTCATTTTTTTTTGTTCAATGAAATGCATGATGCTCACAATGATTTTGAAAATTATTTGGAGATGCAAATGATTTATTGGAAAAAGGGTTTTAGAAAAATGTGCTTGACGGGGTATGACCCGCTCCTACGTATCCTCATTGTAATGAGGAATCAAAGCTTACGTAGTTCTACTGTGTCTCTTTTTTTTTTTTTGAAATAATGCTTATGCATGAATGTCTCATCTTGGATGAACTTGACGAGGATTTTTTTGCATGATTATAAATGAAATGCTTATGCTATGCAGATGATAATTGTTTTTTGTTTTATCTTTATGTGATGAAAGGGAATGCAAGATGAATGGTTTTTTTTTTCAAAATCGGAATTTTATGCAATGCAAATGGTGCAATGATGCAGTGATGCAATGATGCGATGACGCAATGATGCTTCTTTTTTGTGTTTTTGCAGAAAGAGGATATTTACAGGTGATTTGAAAATTTTCACACTATATGCCACCTCATATAGGCGTTTATTGAAAAGGGAAAGCATATCCTTTTTTTTTTTCAAAAATTTTGAAGGAAAGATTGATTGAACTGAATGCAACGATGCAACACACAATTTGGAAAGCCCTTGTGACCTAAAAGGGGGTAGAACCTATGATCTAATGTATTTTAGGGATAATCTTCTCATGTAGCTCTATTCACACCCTCACAAAGGTCGTCAGAGCCACAGTCCCTTTCATGAAAATCCCCGTAAATGCAGCAAACTGCTAGATACGAAGCATCATGAAAGAGCACAACTCTGATTGAAACTTTCGCGAGTAGCCAAACGGACAAAGGTCCTGATGGGCTCCCACTACTCGAATCCACTCATCGTATGGTATCCTAATAGACCTGGGTTATGGTCTCTTTCTCTAATCATATAGCCTCAAGGTACAAGTGTGTGTGTGTGTGTGCGAAGGGCATTTCCTTAAAAAAACTACCCCACCTGCAAATGAAAATCCAGAACAGTCCAGACAATAGAAAGCAATAACACGTCGTCTACCCTAGGGTTCAATACCAATCAAATTCAACTAATCTAGGGTGCCAACAACAAACACATTACTTACCTCAGAAAGGGAGCTGAGAAGAAGGGGACATGACAAGAGGGGGGAAATATGCATGGATTTACCTTAAGAAAGGGAGCAAAGAAAAAGGGGACATGATATGATTGGGGAAATGCATGAGGGAACTAGGAATATAAGCAAAGAAGTAACTATCTATTATTTTAAACAAAAGCGAGCATAGAAGAAGAATGCATATGGATGCAACATGCTTATGAAAAAGAAGAAGAATAGAGGCAAAGCAAGATGTTCAAATCAATCATACAAACCACACACTTAATTAATTAGGCTTGACCCACTTTTGAAAAAAAATGTTTTTTTTTTTTGGTCCCCAGTGAAGTCGCCAGCTGTTGCGCCCGAAAAAGTCCCCGAGGGAGAACCTTCCTCGTTCACAACTTTTCCTAAGACAATGAAGCCGCCACCAATATTTATTAAGGAAAATATTAGGAAAACCTTTTTTGGAAAGCGATTGGTCTTGCGAAACTAGAGAATAGGGTTCGGGGGTCGGTTACGCGCAGGGAAGGTGTTAGCACCCCACACGTCCTCTCTACTGAGAGGGAACCTTTAATTAAATGTGTGGTTTTAGTGTGTTGACTTGAAAATACTTAATTTTGCCTCTCTACTTCTTATTGAAAAAATCTTAATGAAAATTTTTATTTATTATGAAAAAAGGGGAAAAATGGTTTTTTAGAAAAAAACGCTTGACGGGACATGGCCCGCTCCTACGTATCTCCCGGTGCGATGGAGAATTCAAAGCTACGTAGTTCTTGGTTCTTTTGAAAATAATTGTTGAAAACTTATTGTGAAAATGATTTTTATTTGTTATGCTTGACGGGATGTGACCCGCTCCTACGTATCTCCCGGTGCGATGGAGAATTCAAAGCTACGTAGTTCTTCTTTGTCTTTTTGAAAAGTTTTTGTTTTTTATCTTCTTTAGTGAGTTTTTGAAATAGGACGAGCATTAGCGAATGATTAAACTAGCAGAGGCTATGATGAATCACCACTAAACACTCAAATGGAGAGTTGTACCGCTAGTCAAACGAACAAAGGTTCTGATGGACTATCAATAACAACTCGTTTTTATTATCTTTTTTGAAAGTAATTTCGAAAGAGATTGATTTGTACGATGATCAAAGGTTATGGTGGATCATCATTTATTTTGGGAAAAAGACATCGCCACCAATGGCTAAACGAACAAAGGTTCTGATTAACCACTAGCGACGATGGGTTGAAGATGATTTTAGAAAGGAAAAGGTTTTTGTTTTGTAAATGATCTTGGTTTGCGAAAGTGATTCTTTTTTGTTACGAAAATAACTCTTTTCTTTTTGTTATGCAAATGCTAAACTTTTTATGGTTGCGCTTGACGAGAATGTGACTCGCTCCTACGTATCCCAAATGGGAATCAAAGCGACGTAGTTCTAACGAGCCTTAAAAATGAAAATCTTTTGGATGAGGTTTTAGAAAATGAAAGCTTTCATGATGATCAAACTAACAAAGGTTATGATGGAACACCGCTAATAACTTGTTTTTGATTCTTTGATACCTAGAAAAATGCTTTTTGAAATTGGACGCGTTCATGATAATCAAACCAACGAAGGTTGTGATGGATTATCACTAGTAGCTTGCTTTATGCTTACGAAAATTCTTTTTTGAAATTGAGGCTTTCATGACAATCAAACCAACAAAGGTTGTGATGGATTGCCACTAGTAACCGTTTTTGTGCCAGGTCGTTTAGAAATGAAAACAATGAATGCAAGAAAGAATTGGTGGATTCAAGCATAACACAATCAGTGTAATCAATTCATTAAGCAACAATATTTGAATTCGCAAACAAAAATCAAGTCTAAACTACACATAGTAGATCACAACGCATAGATAGGCGAGGAGGGAACTTGAATTGGGCATCAAGCAAAAATACAAGAGTAGGCGAGATTGAACCTAAATGCACATCTAGTGGAAGATGCTAGGCGAGAACCATACTCAAATATTTCTACAAAACGCAAGGGAATCTAAATGCACATCTAGTGGAAGATGCAATGTAAGGAATGGACCTATCTAAGTATTGATGATATTCTATATGAGAGTAGACGATGACACTGTAAGCTCAAGCAAAAGAGTTGCCTCAATCATGATCATTGGCCAGCATAAGCAAGCAAATTATTTAGCGACCAAAGTATCAAAGAACGCTGAATCACTTTGGTCAATCCTCACACTTAAGATTAAGTGCACAAGTGCACAAGTGTGAATCACATTGCCAATCATCATATAAACTAAAAGGGTTGAATCATCTGAGACCATCTTCACCACTCAGAACAGGATGCACTAGGCATAAGTGGGAATCATGTGGTTCATCATCAACAATGACACTATAACTAAGTTAAATCACATGGGGCAATTTTGGCATGGATCACAATGATTAAATATTAACAAATATAAAGACAGAAATACCTCTGATGAAGGCAGATACTACCACTTGAAGAACGCAACTCCAACTAACTCTTGCAGAAGATCAGCTCAGACGGACCAACGGAACGAATAGAGCGAAAAATAAAGCGTGGAAGAGTTTTTCTAAAATGTGAGAGATTTCGAGAAAAATGGGTTTTTTCTCAGAGAGGAGTTGGGAAATTCGTGTCTTGTCAAAATGTGATTTGACGCTGCCTATTTATAGGCTTTAGGAAAGCGTAGATCTGAAAAAACATTTTAATGAAATGAAAGAATCGATTGTTGATTGTAGTTAAAATATAGATGAATCGATTCTTATCATTTTAGAAGCCTCAAGAGTCGATTCTTTGGATAGTTGAAATAGTGAGGAATCGATTCTTTACTCTTTGGAAAACATGGGAATCGATTCTTTGCTCTTTGAAAACAAGTAGGAATCGATTTTCAGGACATCTATCATAGGTGAAAATCGATTCTTCACTTAGTTAAAACAATTAGGAATCGATTCATGGCCTATGGGATGGCTTGGCAATCGATTTCAAGGCCTATGTAAAAAGAAGGAAATCGATTTTAGCTTTGCCTTGAGTATATGTAGAAATCGATTTCAAGCTTTAAACATATGATTGAGAAATCGATTCTTGGCCTTTAGGATTGCTTGAAAATCGATTTCATGGCCTTTAGGATTGCTTGAAAATCGATTTCATGGCCTTTAGAATATACTATAAATCGATTCTTGGCCTTTGGTATATAATAGAAATTGATTCTTGCTTTCCACAAAATTGTTTTTAGGTTTTTGCCATGCATGCATAAAATATTTTCCAAAGCTTGCCATGCATAACATATTTTCATGCAAAAATCATTTTTATGAAATCTTTTGTGAATGATGACCAAAATGCCCTTTTTGAGCCTAAAAAGCCTAATTTCCCCAAAAAGTGCATTCTAACCCTAAAAATGATTTCAAAAACTTTGGAGCGGTTTCTAGGACCCAAAATGCAATGCATAATTTATTTTTGTGTGGAAAATTAGGGTTTGGACCTAAGCCGGACAAAATTGGGGTATGACAATGTCCATATTCTCAGACTTTGTTGAAAACATAATGGAAGTGTTTATGGATGATTTTTCCGTCCATGGGTCAAATTTTGAAAACTGTTTAGCCAATCTGGAAAAAGTCTTAGAAAGGTGTGAGAAGGTGAACCTAGTTCTAAACTGGGAAAAGTGTCATTTCATGGTTAATGAAGGAATTGTCCTAGGGCACTTAATTTCTCATAGAGGTATTGAGGTAGTGATTGAAAAAATGCTACCTCCCACCACAGTAAAAGAGGTGAGAAGCTTTTTAGGCCATGCGGGTTTCTACCGTCGGTTCATAAAAGACTTCTCAAAAATTTCAAAACCTATGACAAGTCTGCTCCTTAAGGATGCAGCATTTATTTTTAACGATCTTTGTCTTGAATCTTTTAACAGGTTGAAAAAGGCTTTAGTTACTGCCCCGATCATACAGCCACCAGACTGGAATCTTCCGTTTGAAATAATGTGCGATGCAAGCGACTATGCAGTTGGGGCAGTCCTGGGACAAAGAAAAGAAAAAAAATTGCATGCCATATACTATGCAAGCAGGACCTTAGACGAGGCACAAATGAATTACGCCACAACTGAAAAAGAATTATTGGCGGTAGTTTTTGCCGTTGATAAGTTTCGATCATATCTGGTAGGTTCAAAAATCATCATTTTTACTGATCACTCGGCCATAAAATATTTGTTAAACAAAATAGATGCCAAGCCGAGATTGATCCGATGGGTTTTACTCCTACAAGAATATGATCTTGAAATAAGGGATAAAAAAGGCGTTGAAAATGTCGTGGCTGATCATTTGTCCCATCTACAAGGAAGATACATTTCTGGATGATCAACTCTTCTCATTGATCAAATCTGAAGCACCATGGTATGCAGATTTTGTAAACAACCTTGCAGCAGGAGTACTCCCCCCAGATTTAAATTATCAGCGGAAGAAGAAATTCTTCCATGATCTCAAACAGTATTACTGGGACGAGCCGCTGCCTTTTTAAAAGGGGAGCTGATGGGGTGTTCAGAAGATGCATTCCGGAAGAAGAGGTAAGTAACATTCTATGCCATTGTCATTCTTCTTCCTATGGCGGCCATGCCAGTTCTTCAAAAACTGCTACAAAAATTTTTCAATCTGGTTTTTATTGGCCGTCCCTTTTTAAAGACGCGCATCAATTCATTTCTAAATGCGACCAGTGTCAACGCACCGGAAATATTTCAAAAAGAAATGAAATGCCCTTAAATAATATCTTAGAGGTTGAAATTTTCGACGTCTGGGGTATCGATTTCATGGGACCGTTTCCCTCTTCTTTTGGAAACCAATATATTCTGGTAGCCGTTGACTATGTGTCAAAATGGATCTAAGCCATTGCTTCTCCTACAAACGATGCAAAGGTAGTCATAAAACTTTTCAAAAAAATAATTTTTCCAAGATTCGGGGTCCCTCGTGTTGTCATAAGCGACGGAGGATCCCATTTCATCTCAAAACATTTTGAAATGTTACTGCAAAAGTTTGGAGTAAGGCACAAAATTGCAACGCCTTATCACCCTCAAACAAGCGGTCAGGTTGAGGTATCGAACAGAGAAATTAAAAGTATTTTAGAAAAAACTGTTTCGACTTCAAGGAAAGACTGGTCGGTAAAGCTTGATGATGCTCTCTGGGCTTATCGGACTGCGTACAAGACTCCCATAGGAATGACTCCTTCCAAATTAATTTATGGGAAGTCTTGCCACCTTCCGGTAGAGCTAGAGCACAAAGCTTACTGGGCAATTAAACGCCTTAACCTGAACATGGAATTAGCCGGAGAAAAAAGAAAACTCCAACTAAACGAATTGGAAGAACTGCGAATGGATGCTTATGCGAATGCCAAACTTTACAAAGAAAGAACAAAAAATTGGCATGATAAGCGTATTATTCGTAGAGAATTCAAGGAGGGTGATCTGGTGTTACTATTTAACTCCAGACTAAAAATTTTCCCAGGAAAACTAAAATCGAGATGGTCCGGTCCTTTTGAAATCCGTAAGGTTTACCCCTTCGGATCTGTAGAGATCTGGAGCGAGAAAACTGGATCGTTAAAAGTCAATGGTCAAAGGTTGAAAAATTATTTAATTGGTGACCCAATTGAGAAAGGAACTAGTTTAGTTCTACACGATCCCAATTGAAAAATTCTTTTTGACCGTCAAGCTAGTGACGTTAAAAGAGCGCTGCGTGGGAGGCAACCCACGACTTAAATGTATTTTTCGATTTGTTGAAAAATAAAATACCCCAGGGCCGAGTATCCTGAATCAGACAGCCAGGTGAGCTCTCCTAACCCCTTTTGTTTTATTTGAAAAATCATTGAGGACAATGCCTAGTCCAAGCATGGGGGGGTATTTTATTGCTTTTATTAGGAATGTCTTTATTGCTTTGCCAAGTTTTTATCTTTTTTATACTTTGAGTTGTATCTGCCCCCTCCATCACGAAACTTTGTGAACCCTAAGCATGTTTTAGATAAGCCATTTCTGGACAAAAATAATTTTTCAATTTTTCATTAGCAATCATCTAGGTGGACAGGTTGGGAACAACAAAAATTGTATCATGGTTCGATTTCTACTTCTAGGGCTTTTTCACACACACACTATTGAGACTATTTTCAGTTATTAATACAAATAGAGGGACTGAAAAGAAACTAGTAACCTGGTTCTCTTGGTGACATTTACTAGATGCGCGGTTACTGGAGAAAAAACGTCCGAGTTGGGGTATTCAAAAAAAAAAAAAAAAAAGAAATTTATATATGTATATATGCAAAACCAATTCAAAAATGCAAATGTTAGTGCATTTTTAGATGTCAAAATAAATGGTTAGCATATAAAATCAAAAAGAAAAGAAAAATGCTTGAATACCCAACGTATAAAGACCCTCCTTTGAGACCCGGTCTTAGTAAATGGAGGACCCAAGCTTAAGAATGTTGGGGAACCGGTTCTATGATGACATTGATATCCTCTCTAGAGTACTGATACTTTAAAGTTGTCTCTCAATTCCACAAGAAGCCCAAAATAGTAGCTCTCAAACCAAAGTGTTAGAAATGCCCCACAGTTCACTTAAGGTTTTCGATATGAAAATAATTTTCCTTCAGAATTGGCCTAAAGATTTACACTGCTTTTGCTTGAGGACAAGCAAAGGTTCAAGCATAGGGGAGTTTGATAAGTCTATTTTTAGAGTCATTTTAATAGTTATTTTATTAAGTCTTTTTAGTATTTTAATTATATTTTTGTTCTATTTTACTGCAAATGTTTACTTTTTATCTTCAGGTTTTATTTTGAAGCAATTTGGGCTGCCTAAGTCTCAGCAGGTCAGAATTCGACTGGATCTCCCAGAATTCGACTGGATCTCCCAGAATTCGACTAGATCTCTCAGAATTCGACAGCATCTGTCTCAGCAGGCCAGAATTCGATAGCATCTGTCTCAGCAGGCCAGAATTCGACAGCATCTGTCTTCCAGATTTCGACTGCATCTGTCTTCCAGATTTCGACTGTGCCTGCTTCTGCTATCCAGATTTCGACTGTGCCTGCTTCTGCTATCCAGATTTCTGCTGCATCAGTCGAAATTACCTTGCCCACTTGTTGTTGGATATTTTTTCCCACTTTTTGATGACCATGTGCTTTGACCACTTGCTCATGTGCATTGTCCACTTGAGGATGGCTCTTTGATGACTACCTTGGCCAACTTGATTTGCACTTTTTCCTCTTTTGGACCATTTTGCCCCTCATATTTTCCTATAAATAGAGGCTTGATCCTCACTTGTACAAAAAGCTTGAATTTTGTTAGAAAATCAATGACAAAGGCTCTCTAATTATTCATGACTTCAATTTACTCTTCATGCTTTTTATGATTCTTGTTTATTTACTTTCTTGCCCTTTAAATTCTTGCTATTTATTTTCCAAGTCATTTACTTTCATTGCTATTTAAATTCCCGCCCTTTACTTTCTCGCTCTTTACTTTTCGCTCTTTACTTTTTCGCTCTCTTATTTTCCCTGCTATTTACTTTCTTGCCCTTTTATTTTTCAAGTCATTTACTTTCATTGCTATTTAATTTCTCGCTCTTTACTTTTCGCTCTTTACTTTTTCGCTCTTTTATTTTCCTTGTTATTTACTTTTTTGCCCTTTAAATTTCCAAGTCAAGTAAACTACTGGCAAGTCAAGTAAACTACTGGCAAGTCAAGTAAATTACTGGCAAGTCAAGTAAATTACTGGCAATTTACTTTTCAAGCAATTTACTTTCTTGTCATTTACAATTCCGCTATTTATAATTTTGCACTTTACCGCTTTCTTTTATTTTCTCGCTATTTAAACTTTATGTTTTCTTTTCTTATTTTCTTTTCTCCTTTTTTGTCTACAATGATCATGAGTGAGTAGACTTTACTAAAACATTCCTTCTTTCTAAAAACACTTTCTTTTCAGTTAATCAAACTTTGAAAAAATTAGATTGGTATTCACTTAGGCTCTCCCTGTGGATCGATACTCTTTTATTACGCGATACGACCCGTGCACTTGCGGGGCTATCAATGCTTCTCATCTTGACTCTGCTGGTGACTCTTCTCATGACTATTCGCATGATGACCTTTCTCATCATGACTCTTCTGAGGTTGACTCTTCTCATGATTCTTCTCATGTTCACTCTATTCATGATGACTCTTCTCATCATGACTCTTCTTTTGTTGACTCTTCTCATGATGATCTTTCTCAAGTTAAACCATCTGGTCTTAACACTTGATCATGTCAAGAGAGGTCTTCTTCTTTGTTTGCTTTTGGTTAACACTTCTTGTCATTGCTTCAAGTATTCTCAACATATATGCTTCTCATAAGCAGATATCTTCTTGAGAATAAGTTAACAGATCCTGTTCTTATATTTCACTCAAGAACCAACATTAGTAGCATATGAAACCAGATAACTTAAGCTTCTCATATTTGAAGTTTGTTAACCATTAAAACTAAACTGGGATTTTGCCACAACAATCTCCCCCCGGTTACCGCTCGGACCAACTATGTTGGTATTTTATGCCTATTTCATTATAGGCTAGTATTAAATAGGCAAAAATGCTTTTTCGGTCCTTTAAATTTATTTTAAATTTTAGTTTAATCCTTTAAGTTTTTTTTGTTACTTTGGTACTTTCAGTTTATTTTAAATGCAAACTTCGTCCTTTCCATCCATTCAATTTACAGAAGCTGACGTGTCCGTTAAGTTGATGACTAGTAGGGAACCCATAGTCTGGGAACAGAGTTCCTTCCTCGACGTAATCGCCTGAAGAAAGAGGAATCACGAATTGTCCAAACCCTTAGTCGACCCCATGGTTAGGATTCAAGTGTTTGATGACAACAAAATTGGCACGCTCGGTGGGACAGACAATGGCAAACTGACTTTAGAGTTTAGTTCGCCTGGCCTGGATTATCAGTGGCATACGTACTTGCGTTCCAGTCGAAGCCTAAGCATGGAACCCAACTCTGCATCCAAAAATATGGGTTCAGTGAAAGCCAAGAACAGTGTAACAGCAGGCACGTTAGGGACCTCGACTCATCCAATCACGGTGGAACCTCATGATCAATCGCAGCCGATTGACGAAGAACCTGTAGTAATGACTACGCCGCTCATTCGGCAGTAGATATATATGGGGACCCATGATATCATGTATCAAGTCTCCCAACAATTGGCTAACAAAGTTAAAACCTATGGTGCACAATGAGGTGCAACAGGCCAAAGAACAGGAGCAGAGACATGTTGCTCAGGCTAGGAGTGCAACAAGTCTTGGCGTTCCCGGCCAACCACAGGGAGGATTACCCAGCCCAATGGGGAGCGTGCAACAGACTCCACCAGGCTCCTTCTCATGTTACCATGGGAAGCATGCAATAGGTCCAGCCATTTGGTAATTTGGTTGAGCCTCAGCAGGCACATTCTCATCAGGTAATTCCTATTCCTACGTATCCTCAGCCTTGTAATTTTGCCAACGCCAACACTGGGGGGCAGTTTAAGGTGACAGTTACTAACCCGGCTAATCTTCAGCAGAGACAAGTGCAAATGGCCAAGAGGCCTCCCGAGGCTACGGGGTCTATCAGTTTACCGCAGGGATCGTCCTACAGACGCCCCTCGATGGCTAACCATCCACCCTATGCAGGGGGCAAGCCTTCAGCCCAAAATTAGGGCTTGGCAGGTCAGGCGGGTACTACCCGAGCCAGCAGGCATGGGTCCAGAACCCACCTAGCTCGGTTAGCCTGCCTGAGTCAGCCGTATCCTGCAGCACTCGTGCCTTTTCCGATGGGTTCACAGCCATGTCCCCAGATGATTGGCACTTCTGTCGAGCAGCAATGGAGCCAAGTTCCACCTTGCCAGAATAGTCAAGCTTCTGTTCAAGGAACCGGCTTTGCAAACCTCGACCAAGGGGTACCTGGGCAACAATGGTTTAATAACCCCCCAAATTCAGTGTGGCGTTCAACTGTTCCGCCTAAGCCAAGGGCCTCGGGGTCCCATCTCTTGAACCCAAATTTAATAGCTGACACCATCAAGAAATTCTTTGGTGTGCCGTTGAAACCACTCAATAGGCCTATGTACAGAAAGCCTTACCTCGAGTGGGTGGATAGGTTACTGCCTCTGCCTAGAGGATTCCAGACACCGAATTTTGCCACATTTTTCGGATATGATGGTAAATCCACAATGGAACACATAGGCCGATTCACGACCCAATGTGGAGAGGAAATCCAGAATGAGTATCATAAGCTGCAGCTTTTCCTGTTGTCATTAACAAGAACTGCATTTACCTAGTATTCTTCTATTCCAGCCAATTCTATACAGACTTGGGCAGACGTGGAAAGGTGCTTCCATGACAGATTTTACTGGCCACGGCCCGAAGTCACTGCTGCCGACCTAATGAATTTACGGCAGAAGGTGGCCGAGGCCGTGGCCGATTTCATTGTAAGATTCAGGAAGATGGCCGGCAAGTGTTCAGTTCCCTAAATCACAACTGACTTCCATGGCTATTACTAAAATGCACCCGCAACTGAAGAAAAAGCTTGTGGGGTAAGCTTGCAATGACCTCAGCAGTTCAAATAGAGCAGTTGATATAGGAAAAAAGAAGAAGGGGAGCGCTAGGGGCCGAGGACCCTAGTTAGTGGCAGTAGTCGATACCGAAGACGACTCGGACGATGATGGTGTGGCCGAACCTACGGCAAACATCAGGCACCCGAGATAGTCAAGGGGAAAACCTACTCATGTCGAGCTTTGAAGTCTCCCAAGGGTAAGTAGAAAGACGAGTCGGAGAGCAAGACCGAATACTCCTTTGACAACTCTAAGGCTGATCAGATATTCATTTATCTACTCAAAGACAGACAAATCAGGCTTCTGGACGGCCAAAAGATACCACCTTTCGAAGAATTGAAAGAGAAGAAGTATTGCAAGTGGCATAATTCCTACAACCATGCCACTCAAAGGGCTATTAAGGAGGGAAGGTTTAGGTTGGTCGATAAGCGTGCAATCAAGATGACTGTAGATACTGGCCATTTTCGCGCAAGCGAGAAAGTCCCCCAGAAAGGACGCTATCGGTCTTTGACTGGTTCGGAACTCCTGTGGGAGGATCTATCGTAGAGGATCACATGGCTCACTTACACAGCAGTCTAGAGGTATGAGAGCCAAGCAATCTAGCAAAATCCAGTAAGAGATTGCCCAAGCCGGGCAGACTCACCCAGGAGCTAAGAGAGCTCCATTTGTCAAAACCGAACCCTACACGGCAACCACCTCAGGTAAGCAGGGAAAGGCCAAAGCCAAAGCACCTCCCGCCTGGGGGGCACAGTCGGTCCGCCGATGAAAACATCGGGCAGGCCACTCTGTTAATCCCAGAGCAATAATCTATTCCTAAAGGGGAAAAGAGGGTGGCCAAAGTTACGACAAAGCAATATTTGGTGTCTGTAGACATCACAGTGATGAATGACAAAGAATTGAGTGCAACTAGAACAGTAAGACTACCCTCCGAGGTCCCACAGGATCCGTGGATGGATCAAAGTGTGTCTAGAGGATCGGTCCCCCAAGCAATCCCTCCAACACGCTCGTAGAAGAGGAAGTTGCAAAGGGAGCGGTCGATTCAGAAAATGAAGGGCATGTTGCAGACGATGACTGCAGCTAGGGAGAGAGATACATAGGACACTCATGTGGCCACTATAGCCACTGCATTGGAACAGGCTTTCTCTAGACCTGCTCAAGCCAGTACCAGCATGATACTTGTGACAACGACACCCCCACTTGGCACTGTTCCTGAAGATGGTCCCGAGATCAAACACATGATCGGGTCAATTACTGACGCCGTGATGAGTTGCCTATATGGCCCTCATAGTCCCAAGTGTTCCAAAGTGCCTACGGCCAACGCTGAGGTTGCCTCTCCTTTGGGCCAGTCGGAGCTGTTGGCTGATGACATGTTGGATATAGGCCTGGGTGAGGAAGAAGAAGACCCATTCGGGCCACTCGTCTTAGAAGATGAGCCGATAAGCGACTCTATCTTGGATGAGATACTGAACGAGGAGAGTGAATCCTTCCTTGCAGAAAAAGAGATGGTGGGGTTGCTACCATTGGAGTTCTTGGGAACAGAAGGACAACCTAAGGAACTTGAGGGGGATGTCTTTGCTGAGGAAGACGAGTGGGCTGCCTTGACCGAGGCAAACAATCAAGTGACCGAGAGAATGCTTTTTGAGAAGCCCACGACAGACATGGCCAAGCATTTGAAGTCATTATACATCAAGGCCCTTCTGAACGGAAAGCTCTTCAACAGGGTGTTCGTGGATGGTGGAGCTGTATTGAATATCATGCCCTTCGCTACTATGAAGAAACTTGGGAAAAACACTGAGGACCTTATCCCAACCACTATGACCATGACTAGTTTCATGGGCCACCCCTCTCATGCTCTAGGAGTGTTGGTGGCTGATGTAACTGTCGGACCCAAGGTAATGCGGTCGACTTTCTTCGACATTGAAGGGAAGTCATCGTATGCTGTAATCCTTGGTAAGGATTGGATACACACCAGTGAGTGTGTTCCCTCCACTTTGCATCAAAAATTAATGATATGGATTGGTGACAAAGTGGAGATAGTGGAAGTTGACCCCAACCCTTTGCCAGCCGAGGTCAAGATGTTTGAGGCTATTTTCTACTCCCCTCAAATGCGTCCTATAGCAATACCAAGGAGCAACGAAGAGGGAGGAGTAGAATCGTGTGAGTGGACCAGAGAGGGTTTCAGACTCAAAATGTTGGCCGATTCACGGCCTGATGATGAGGTCAATGGTTGACGTCCCACCAGAACTCCAAAGCCTATTGGACAGGCTGCACCTGCTTCAGGTAGAGTCCAGTATCGAAGAAGCTATGTTCGGGGTAGTACAACAGTAGGATGAGCTCCGCAAAGATCTACCCATGGGGGAATCAGATGAGCTCCGCAAAGACTATAATCATATCCAAATTTACATTGCATCAACCCTAAACAAAAGCATTGGTACATATTGGTTTGCATAGCCCAATTACTGGTGTATAACTCTTACGCTCCACAATAACCTACACTTCAAGCATCCAAGTCTTGAACTCCTAAGGACTTCAAGTGAAACCAGAAATCTTTATCTTCGTCCACTTAGTCTTTACCTATTTATCTGTAAAAACCACAACAATAAATGGGTGAGATGATAATCTCAGTGAGTTCTCCGAACGACACCTCACTGATACCTCATACGATGCCTTTTATACTTTTATTAGCCAATAGCGTAATCCCCTTTTAACGACAGATAAATACAAATACTATCTTTACATCGACAGGGGAAACCCTTCACTCAACATTTAGAAGAGTGCATAACTGGGTCGTAGACATGACTTCCCTCTCTACTTGCGCTAACCATGTTTTAATCAATTTATTAATCATATATATATATATATATATATAGTTCTCTCTCTCTCTCTCTCTCTCTCTCTCTCATTGTTCGAGATATACAAACCCTGAATATCATCATAGTGGTCCATCATAAATAGGTTAGGTGCAATATCACATCATCACAATCCTTAAATTATAATAAGGATCCATAATTTGGTCATATACATCATACTCAAGCACATCAATCCTCTAAAAGGAATAAGCATTCATCATAGAAGCAAAGCTAATTGCAACACCTATTGTTTAACAAGTGTTTAGGAATTTGAACAAGTCAGGATTGCACTAAATAATTGGGGGAAAGAGTAAAAAAAAAACAATGAGGCCATCAGGTTGTGGCACGACCCATGCTAAATGAAGCACAGTCCGTGCAATTGTTGCAGTAGTTTTTTTTTGTTTTCAAGTTCAAAAATGTGATTTTAAGCAATCCCCTTCTTCCAACACTTAAAGACACTCATAAACAGGTTATTTTCCATAATGTAGCACATACTAATCATCTTTCTAAACAATACAAGAAAAAAAATCATAACTCAGTTTCAATGTACCTAAAGAAAACTAAGACAGTTAAAATGCAAACAAACAACTTCAACTTTCACCTTTTGTGATTTGTCAAGCAAACACCGTGCTTACTGCTTTTAACCTAGCAATCAGCTTATTCAAACTTTCAACAATAGGAATAATGACCTCTTCGATATGAATTGCCTTAATTTATAAACTATAAATAAAAGTGAAATTTCTAGAATCACAAAATTGAGAGAACTTCACCTAAGGCAGTCACCAATCACAATAACCACATTGATCAATTCTAGGCAAAGTCTGTAACTAAAGGTCACATTCCAATTTGGATATTACACGTTCCGCAGCTGATGAGAGAGAAAACGCAAAAGCAACTTCTGCTGCGTGTCAAATCACTGCAGAGCTGTGCCGAACTTTTCCTGCAGCAGCCACCCACCTTTTACTTTATTGGGACACTTGTCTATTTTATAATGAAGGATAAAAAGAGTTGGTGGGATGGCTTGTTAACCTTTTTGTAACATCCCTAATTTTTAAAGACTCGCACTATGATGCCTAAGGCCGAGTAATTATTTGTGGGAATAATTATTCGTGTCTCGGGGATTTATAGTCGAGGAAAGGTTCTCAAAAAATCCTATTCTCTAATTAATTATGGCTTGGTCATAATTTAATTAGGCTTTTTAAGCTGAAGGACAAAATCGTAATTTTGCCCCCTTCATATAAATACCCCTATTCTGAAATCCTTCCAGCCACTTAAGTCATTTTCCTCATTCTTCTGAAATTACAAATTCTGAAGCAGAGGAGAAGAGAGGGTGGGGCGCGACTTGGAGGAATAGGAAGGGAAGAGTTTCAGCTTGCATGTAAGTGTTCTTGCTCCTAGTCCATTCCAATTTCGATTTGCAATCCATTGGTGCTATTTTCGAGCTCTGATTTCCTCTCTATCTCTCAATCCCAAATTTTTAGTTAAAGCCCAAATGGTGAAGATGAACAAATTCTGAATTCCCAACCTTGTGCATGTTCTTGATTTCCTGTTTCAGCAAGCATGTAAGTAACCCCTGATATTCTCCTTCGATTTCGAATTCCATTTAGTAGTACAAGCCATGGATGTTGATTCCCCTCTATCCCACTTTCGAATTCACCTTCATTGTTTAAGACAATTGAAATTCTGAATCTGCCATTATTTGCATGTTGCTGTTTTGCATCTCAAGAAGTGTTGTATCTTGCATTTCGAGTTTGGGAAAGGGTTCAGCTGGGAATCTCGCTTCAGTTGGTGCCTCAGTCGTTGTGAGTTGCTGAAGTTCAGTAGCTGTTGTGGGTGATTTTGTTGGTGCCTTCGGTCCTCGCTCGATAGTCCCTTGATTTCGGCTATATCGTGTTTCGGTTGGAGTTCTCGGTACTGTCGTCATAACGGTGAGTTCTACTCACGATTAGGGAACTAGTTGGATATTTTGAACTGTCGGTATGTTTCTGAAAACTTACTTGAAAATGAGTCTTTGAAGCTTTAAGACAAAATCTGAATTTTTGCAAAATTAACGTTTTACGGTTTTGAAAATCATAAGTAAATTAAAATGATTTTTGATGATGATTTTGTACTGGAAATGTATTCTAGGATGCCTGGGAATTTTCTGAGTTTCAGGTGGGACGGAAATTAGGAATCAAATCGAGAGTGAACGGAGAGCGAAAGTGAGAAAATTTCGAGTTGGACATCAGACTGGCAGTTCTGTCAACTGGCGCGTAACTCGCGCACGAGTCGCGCGCCGCGCGCCACTGTGGAAACTGGTTATGTCAACTGGCGCGTAACTCGCGCACGAGTCGCGCGCCGCGCGCCACTGTGGAAATTGGTTCTGTCAACTGGCGCGTAACTCGCGCACGAGTCGCGCGCCGCGCACCACTGTTCATTCAGATGCGTGACTCCGTTTTTTTTTGTTTCAACGCTCCGTTCAATCCTGAACCTTTCCTAATCCCTTCCCCAAAAAAAAATTTTAAAGCTACCAATCTATTGAAAACATAATTTCAAACCGTTCAAACTATATTTTTGAAAAAGAGTCTTGAAACCTAAGTGGTCGAGAACGAAAACCCTAGATTACGTGTGAGCACACCGAGTAATGGTTGGGCTGAACTTATATATGGATATAAGACCGGGAATTGATTATAATTCTGGAAGTCAATAGAACTCTTCATAAATGGACTATGGAATGAAATGGAATAAGTATCATAAGCTTATGTTTGATCCTTTGGTGATCGTTGATATGTATTGTCGTATATATCGTTCGTTGGGTGACGACCTGGCAAGTAGTATACTAGAGAGGGTAGTCATGACCCCTTATCTAGGCCCTGTATGTGTTTTGGCGTGGTCAACTCACGGGTTTCCGGTATGAGTGGGGTTTCGCCACCGGATTATACTAAACAAATTAATTACATGATTGTGTACCGGGATGAGTGGAGTTTCGCCGCTGGTTTACACTAATCAACAAATATAATCTCCGGTATTCGTGGTTGTTCACAACCGGCTGTCCCTCATAAAACATAAAGACTTGTTTGATTGGACTCGACTTGTTGAGAATTGTGGCAAGGTTCACGATCAACAGTTCGTTGTAACATGTTCGCTATTAATATGATTGTTAACGGTTTGATAATCGAACCGAGTGTCGGTGAGGGGGCACGGTAGGACTCACTGAGATAATGTTATCTCACCCAATCTTATGTTGTTGTTTTTCAGCTAAGCAGGGAAAAAGGAAAACTATTGTGCACAAGTAAAATTATGCTCCTGGAGATGCAGAAGACCTAGCTGATTCCCTTTACTTTATTGTACCTTTTGGGGTTGTACGAACTTGTTTGTATAAGTTGTATAAACCTTATTTCAGTTTCTGTTTTATGGATTGGACACGGATGTTGTATTCCGATCGGTAGTATGCCGAGTAACTTCTATTGTATGAAGTATTTTTATTTCCGAGTTGATGTTTATTTCGGAAAAAGTTTATTGGTCCAATTATAAGAAGGAACTGTGTCCTCTGATTTTTCCGCCAGTTGTGCATTTCGGTGCTTCTACGCGTTAGAAATACCGGGGTGTTACATTTGGTATCAGAGCGGTTCGACCTAGTCAGACTTAGCCATTAAGAGTTCTTTGAGTCTTCTAAGTCTGATTTTTCCTAGTATGCTGTTAGAGTTTAGCCTGATCAACTAAAACACTTTGTGCATACTTTGCAGAATCATGGCTGGAAGAAATCGAAGGAATGCTACCCCAGAAGATCCTCAGCATGAATGGATGCGGAACGTCATTGAAAATCAGCAAAAGATGATGAATGACATGCTACTTTTGCAACAACAACAAGCTCAACCTCAACCACAGAATGAACAAGCTCCTATGCCTCAGGAAGACCCGCATAAGGCATACTTTAAGTTCTTGAAGATGAAACCCCCAACCTTCAAGGGAGAATCCGATGTTATGAAAGCTCATTTCTGGGTTGATGCAATGGAGAGGATCTTTGTAACTCTGCAGTGTACTGAGGAAGAGAAGGTACTTTGTGCGGCCAATGCTTTGGATGAGGATGCCCACACATGGTGGACAAATGCACGTAGAATGATGCAACTTCAAGGGACTCCGCTTCAGTGGACGAACTTCAAGGAAATGTTTTTGGGTCACTATTTTCCGGAATCTGAAAGGTTGGCTAAGCAGATGGAATTTGTCAGCCTAAAGCAAGGGGAAATGACTGTAGGTCAATATGCTGCTAAGTTTGAAAGATTGTCACAGTTCTATGAATTGGGTACTCATGCTCCGGATGACAAATGGAAGAGAGTGATGTTCAAACAAGGTCTAAGGGGGGATGTGAACCAAGGTCTCAGTTCATATGCCATGACCTCATATCCTGCTCTTGTCGAACAAGCTCACGCAGCGGAAAGTGATCTCAAGAAAATGTATGCTGAGAGAAGAGGTTTTTGGAATGAAAAGAAAAGGAGTAATGAATCACCTTCTTCAAACCCTAGGTATAAGGGAAATGGTAACAAGGGGAAGCAAGCCCAATCAAGCAATGCTGTTGGGAGACATAAGTGTGGGACGTGCAATAGGTATCATTCGGGGAAGTGTCAATCAGAGACAAAGCCAAATCAGTGCTACGTGTGCAAGGAGGTGGGCCACTATGCCAACAATTTTCCGGCCAGGAGAGCTTACTCTGAGACCCCAGATGCCCCTAGGCAACATCGGGTCAACACATTGGATGGGGATACCGTCAAACCATCAGATAATCTCATAAGGGGTACAGGTTTTCTTCTTAATCAGTCTGTTGATATACTATATGACTCTGGTGCCACACATTGCTTTATCTCCGAAGCTTGTGCTAATCGGGTAGGATTGGTTGTTTCACCCATATCCGAGCCGATCTCTATTCTCACTGCTGCCATGGGTCGTGTATGAACCCAATCTATGTGTAGTAATTGTGTTTTGGTTATCGGGAGGCGTGAGTTCACCATTGACTTCATATGCTTGCCTATGAGGAAAATGGAAGTTGTTATAGGAATGAATTGGATGGTCAACAATCATGTGACCATTGACTGCTACAACCGTTCCATTGGTTTTCCTTCTGAAGATGCTGTTATTTCCTTCATGTCTGCCAACGAATCCATATATCAAGGTGCGGAAGCTTTTGTCATTATTTTGTCTGCCTCAACTGAAACCGGTTTAGATTTATCAACGGTTCCGGTTGTCAATGATTTTCTTGTTGTCTTTCCCGAGGAGGTTTCCTCTTTGCCTCTTGAGCGAGAAATCGAATTCTCTATAGATTTGGCGCCGGGTGCGAGGCCAGTATCTATAGCTCCTTATCGAATGTCGCCTCTTGAATTAAAGGAGTTAAAGTCTCAGCTGGAAGAATTAATCTCTAAACAGTTTATAAGGCCGAGCGCTTCTCCGTGGGGTGCTCCGGTGTTATTGGTGAAGAAGAAAGATGGAAGCATGAGGTTATGCATCGACTATCGTCAGCTTAACAAGATAACTATCAAGAACAAGTATCCATTGCCAAGGATAGATGACTTGCTTGACCAACTTAGAGGTGCTAAAGTCTTCTCCAAAATTGATCTAAGGTCAGGATACCATCTGATCAGGGTAAGAACCTTAGACATTCCGAAGACCGATTTTCGTACGAGGTACGGACACTACGAGTTTGTGGTGATGCCCTTCGGATTGACTAACGCTCCTGTCGTGTTCATGGATTACATGAACAGAGTATTCCATTCCTACTTAGATCAATTTGTGGTTGTGTTCATTGATGATATCTTGGTTTACTCCAAGTCAATTGAGGAGCATGCCCAGCATCTCAGCTTTGTCCTAGGAGTACTCCGAGAGAAGCAGCTCTATGCCAAGTCGTCCAAGTGTGACTTTTGGATGTCAGAAGTTAAGTTTTTGGGTCATGTGATTTCTGAGGAAGGAGTTGCAGTAGATCCTAGTAAAGTGGAAGCGGTGTTGAATTGGGAGCGACCAACATCAGTGACTGAGATAAGAAGTTTCTTGGGTTTGGCCGGATATTACAGAAGGTTTATCGAAGGCTTTTCACAATTGGTTCTTCCACTTACTCGATTGACTCGCAAGAACCAACCGTTTACTTGGGATGATGATTGTGAAGAGTGTTTTCTTAGATTAAAGGAGAAGTTGACTTCTGCTCCGATTCTAATTCTTCCGGATCCGTCATTGGGATTTCAGATTTACAGTGATGCCTCCGGGAAGGGTTTAGGATGCGTCCTTATGCAGAATCAGCATGTGGTAGCCTATGCATCCAGGCAATTGAAGACGCATGAGCGGAATTACCCGACTCATGATTTGGAACTTGCAGCAATTGTGTTTGCACTAAAGATTTGGAGACATTACCTCTACGGTTCTCGTTTCGAAGTCTTTAGTGATCACAAAAGCTTGAAGTATTTGTTTGATAAAAAGGAGTTGAATAATAGACAAAGAAGGTGGACCGAGTTTTTAAAGGATTATGACTTCGAGTTGAAATACCACCCTGGGAAAGCAAATGTAGTAGCTGATGCTCTGAGTAGAAAAACTATTCACACGGCAAGGCTAATGGTGCATGAAATGGCTTTGCTAGAATCTTTCAGAAACATACACCTCGAAATAGCAAGGAAGAAAGACCGTTTGGTATTACGACATATTCAGATCGCAAGTGTGTTGTGAGAACAAATTCGTATGGCTCAGGGAGCGGATGTGAGATTGCAATCTCAAAGAGGATCACCGGATTTCACTGAGGATAGGGATGGTGTCATATGTTATAAGGGTAGAATTTGCATACCGGATGACTTGGAAGTCAGGGGCCAAGTTTTAGAGGAAGCTCACAGGAGTAAGTATTCTGTACATCCTGGATCCACCAAGATGTACCGAGATTTGAAGACGTTGTATTGGTGGCCTGGGATGAAGACCGAAGTTGCTGAATTTGTTTCTCGGTGCTTGACCTGTCAGAAGGTTAAGGCGGAACACCGAAGGCCGGGTGGTCAATTACAACCGCTAGATATTCCTGTTTGGAAATGGGAAGATATTTCCATGGACTTCGCTATGGGTTTGCCGAGGTCGCAGGCCGGCAATGATTCTATTTGGGTAGTAGTGGACCGACTGACAAAGTCTGCTCACTTTATCCCTCTTCGTTCGAATTTCAAAGTGTCAAGGTTGGCCGAGGAATATATGAGGAACATCGTCAGATTGCACGGGGTTCCGGCTACTATAGTGTCAGACAAAGATCCTAAGTTTACATCTAGGTTTTGGAGGGCGCTGAATGAAGCTATGGGGATGAGAGTACTTCTTAGCACGGCTTATCATCCTCAGACGGATGGTCAGACAGAGAGGACCATTCAGACTCTAGAAGATATGTTGCGGGCATGTGTGTTGGATAACGGTAAGAAGTGGGAAGATCATCTCTCATTGATTGAATTCGCTTACAACAACAGTTACCACTCAAGCATCGGTATGGCACCGTTCGAGGAACTTTATGGGAGGAAGTGCAGGACCCCACTATGTTGGTATGATATCGGTGAGAACAAGTTTTTGGGGCCGGACATGGTCCGAGAGACTACGGAAAGGGTCAAATTAATTCGAGAAAGGATGAAGGTCGCACAGAGTAGACAAAAGAGCTACGCCGACAACCGAAGGAGACCTTTGGAGTTTGAGGTTGGTGATCATGTATTTCTGAAAGTTTCTCCAACTATAGGCACAGGTAGAGCCTTGCGAGCGAAGAAACTCAGTCCTCGATACGTTGGACCTTTCCAGATTATCGAGTGTATTGGGCCACTTGTGTATCGTCTTGCTTTATCTCCTGCCTTATCCAATCTTCATGATGTTTTTCATGTATCTCAGTTGAGAAAGTATATTCCTGATCCCCTTCAGCCGCTGAGTGTTGATACAATTGACCTTCGACCGGATTTATCCTTTCAACCTTATCCTAGTTATATCATGGAGCGTGGTATGAAGACTCTGCGTTCAAGGACTATTCCGATTGTCAAGGTAGTATGGGAAGGCTTTTCAGCCGAGGAGGCTACCTGGGAATTGGAGGAGGACATGCGGACTCGCTATCCATATCTTTTCGCTTAAGGTATGTCTCGTCAATTTTGAGGACAAAATTTTTAAAAGTTGGGGTGATTGTAACATCCCTAATTTTTAAAGACTCGCACTATGATGCCTAAGGCCGAGTAATTATTTGTGGGAATAATTATTCGTGTCTCGGGGATTTATAGTCGAGGAAAGGTTCTCAAATAATCCTATTCTCTAATTAATTATGGCTTGGTCATAATTTAATTAGGCTTTTTAAGCTGAAGGACAAAATCGTAATTTTGCCCCCTTCATATAAATACCCCTATTCTGAAATCCTTCCAGCCACTTAAGTCATTTTCCTCATTCTTCTGAAATTACAAATTCTGAACCAGAGGAGAAGAGAGGGTGGGGCGCGACTTGGAGGAAGAGGAAGGGAAGAGTTTCAGCTTGCATGTAAGTGTTCTTGCTCCTTGTCCATTCCAATTTCGATTTGCAATCCATTGGTGCTATTTTCGAGCTCTGATTTCCTCTCTATCTCTCAATCCCAAATTTTCAGTTAAAGCCCAAATGGTGAAGATGAACAAATTCTGAATTCCCAACCTTGTGCATGTTCTTGATTTCCTGTTTCAGCAAGCATGTAAGTAACCCCTGATATTCTCCTTCGATTTCGAATTCCATTTAGTAGTACAAGCCATGGATGCTGATTCCCCTCTATCCCACTTTCGAATTCACCTTCATTGTTTAAGACAATTGAAATTCTGAATCTGCCATTATTTGCATGTTGCTGTTTTGCATCTCAAGAAGTGTTGTATCTTGCATTTCGAGTTTGGGAAAGGGTTCAGCTGGGAATCTCGCTTCAGTTGGTGCCTCAGTCGTTGTGAGTTGCTGAAGTTCAGTAGCTGTTGTGGGTGATTTTGTTGGTGCCTTCGGTCCTCGCTCGATAGTCCCTTGATTTCGGCTATATCGTGTTTCGGTTGGAGTTCTCGGTACTGTCGTCATAACGGTGAGTTCTACTCACGATTAGGGAACTAGTTGGATATTTTGAACTGTCGGTATGTTTCTGAAAACTTACTTGAAAATGAGTCTTTGAAGCTTTAAGACAAAATCTGAATTTTTGCAAAATTAACGTTTTACGGTTTTGAAAATCATAAGTAAATTGAAATGATTTTTGATGATGATTTTGTACTGGAAATGTATTCTAGGTTGCCTGGGAATTTTCTGAGTTTCAGGTGGGACGGAAATTAGGAATCAAATCGAGAGCGAACGGAGAGCGAAAGTGAGAAAATTTTGAGTTGGACATCAGACTGGCAGTTTTGTCAACTGGCGCGTAACTCCCGCACGAGTCGCGCGCCGCGCGCCACTGTGGAAATTGGTTCTGTCAACTGGCGCGTAACTCGCGCACGAGTCGCGCGCCGCACGCCACTGTTCATTCTGATGCGTGACTCCGTTCTTTTTTTGTTTCAACGCACCGTTCAATCCCGAACCTTTCCTAATCCCTTCCCCAAAAAAAAATTTTAAAGCTACCAATCTATTGAAAACATAATTTCAAACCGTTCAAACTATATTTTTGAAAAAGAGTCTTGAAACCTAAGTGGTCGAGAACGAAAACCCTAGATTACGTGTGAGCACACCGAGTAATGGTTGGGCTGAACTTATATATGGATATAAGACCTGGAATTGATTATAATTCTGGAAGTCAATAGAACTCTTCATAAATGGACTATGGAATGAAATGGAATAAGTATCATAAGCTTATGTTTGATCCTTTGGTGATCGTTGATATGTATTGTCGTATATATCGTTCGTTGGGTGACGACCTGGCAAGTAGTATACTAGAGAGGGTAGTCATGACCCCTTATCTAGGCCCTGTATGTGTTTTGGCGTGGTCAACTCACGGGTTTCCGGTATGAGTGGGGTTTCGCCACCGGATTATACTAAACAAATTAATTACATGATTGTGTACCGGGATGAGTGGAGTTTCGCCGCTGGTTTACACTAATCAACAAATATAATCTCCGGTATTCGTGGTTGTTCACAACCGGCTGTCCCTCATAAAACATAAAGACTTGTTTGATTGGACTCGACTTGTTGAGAATTGTGGCAAGGTTCACGATCAACAGTTCGTTGTAACATGTTCGCTATTAATATGATTGTTAACGGTTTGATAATCGAACCGAGTGTCAGTGAGGGGGCACGGTAGGACTCACTGAGATAATGTTATCTCACCCAATCTTATGATGTTGTTTTTCAGCTAAGCAGGGAAAAAGGAAAACTATTGTGCACGAGTAAAATTATGCTCCTGGAGATGCAGAAGACCTAGCTGATTCCCTTTACTTTATTGTACCTTTTGGGGTTGTACGAACTTGTTTGTATAAGTTGTATAAACCTTATTTCAGTTTCTGTTTTATGGATTGGACACGGATGTTGTATTCCGATCGGTAGTATGCCGAGTAACTTCTATTGTATGAAGTATTTTTATTTTCCGAGTTGATGTTTATTTCGGAAAAAGTTTATTGGTCCAATTATAAGCAGGAACTGTGTCCTCTGATTTTTCCGCCAGTTGTGCATTTCGGTGCTTCTACACGTTAGAAATACCGGGGTGTTACACTTTTTAGGAGATATTTTTTTATATAGAAACCTCAACCTTCTTCTTCTTCATCATGGGGTTGCTGGTCTGAAGAGAGGAGAGTTAGAAATAACTCTTATGCACTCCATTTTCGTGCCAAGCTCCATTTTCACAATAAAAAGTAGAAATTCTGCACATGGGATGCTGTGAGCAATGTTGTAGTATCACGGGGGCTGTCATCATTTGGAGTATTTTCCTTCTTTTTGTGATTTCGGTTTTATGGCTTTAGATAACACCTTTAAGCTTTATTTCTTGTGTTTGTTGCTCACCATGAGCTGACTCTCTTGTAGTTGTGAGGCTTGAAGCTATGTAATGATATTTTAATAGTTTTAATGTAATGCATGATGTTAGTATTTTAACCCTTGCATGAAACTTCTTCCAATACTTATTTTAGAATTGATCAGCTAAATATAAGTACATCTATAGGTTCATTCATGGTATATAAATCGAACTCAAGGATTAATGTGGGTGATTGGTTGTTTTAAGGACACATAGAACAACCCATGCTTAAACTTAGACATAGGAAAGCATAGTTCATAGGGTGAATGTTGTGGGAGGTTAATATACACGGGTGAACCTATTTAGAGCTTAGACATAAGCCCTTGTAGTGAAACTCTAACATTAGTAACCAAAAGGCACACACCAATTGCTATAGCATCCAATACTATAGCATCAGACATTGCATTGTTCTATTTTAAAGGATTTACTTAGTGAAAGACATTCCAACTACTCTTATTTTGAATTTCTACTTATCATCTATCTTTACTTGCTTACTTACATTTATGTTATCGACAACACTTGTTGACAACTTGTTATTGTTATTTGTGTTACTCACTAGCTAAATTAGTAATTTAAATATAGAAAGAAATTAAACAATCCTCGTGGGAATAATCTCTACTTACTTTTTATTACTTGTTGCGACTGTGTATACTTCCACATATTGTTTTCGCACAACAAAGAGAATTTGAGTTTCATCAGCGCGGTCCTGGAGGAAGAAGAATGAAGTTTAGACACGGAAAGCAGAAATTAATAGAATTGCAAGAAGAGGTGCTTACCAAGATGTGTTCTGGGCTGTGCCGTGGCTGAGGAGAAGACGTTGAGCCCGGTGAAGGATGGTTTTTCTACAATGCGTAACGATAGTAAACAAGAGATCAACATGGGAAAACAATTAAGGATGCAAGGAAACAAAAACTCACCGTTAGCCTCCTCAACTGAGGAGGTTGATTTTTGGTAGCTGGAGACGGTGGAGCCAACAAGCTTCGAGTTCGCTTCCGCTAGAGAAGGGAGACTTCATCTTCTTTATCTTCATCGTTAAGATCTACGAGCACTTATTCTTGGGCTGCGTGGGAAGAAATCATTAGCCAAAGGATTGGCGGATGGTGAACTCACTAGGAGCGGATCTAGGAACAGTGGTAGACCTCAGCCGAGGAGAAGAATGTCGTGGAGGAGAAGGACTGGAGACTGGCTTCTTTCTCTTTTTCTTTTTTGTTTGGCTGGCAGGAAGGTTGGTGGCCATGACAGGTGGTGGACTGGTAGTGGTAGCCATTGAAGTCGGTGGAGCAGGGAGACCACTGGTAGCGCCCAAGTATCGGTTGATATAATCAGTCGTGGACTCCGGAAAGAAACATTTGGTAATCAACGGCCACAAGCATTGGTAGTCGTGGGTCTCACCGATCTGCTTGCGATACTCACCCCAAGTAAATGTTAGGAACCTGTCACTATGGACTTTCAAGACTTTTCTGAGGTCCATCAACAAGAGTTTCTTTCTTTGGTGAACAGGGGCTAAGGAATCATGGGGTAAAGGAATTTCCTGGCCGAGGCCCAATTGTCGGGCAACAAAATTGGGGTGGTATGGCTCTAGGCTGAGAAAATTGTTAAGGGAAGAGAGTTTAGCACCTGCTATAAGATCCCTGGCCACAAGGACACGACACCAGTTGGCGACCATATAATGATTTTCCTCAGCAGGAAGATTTATCTAAAGTGCAAGGAAGATCCATGGAGGCACAATGTTCTTTCTAAAGATGGGACACCAGTAGAATTGAGCAGGGGTCACGTTAAAAAGCCCCCGAAGTATTTCCAGGTGTTCTCCGAGGAGAATGGAAGCTTTGGCGAGTTCCGTGCCTAGGACCCTCTGAGGAGTTGCTGAAGATAAGGGGACTTCTGTAGAAAAATGAGGGAAGTAGAGTTGAGCCCATATCAGTTGAAGGAACCAGATGGGGCCCTCGGCTTTGGAATAACACCCGTTCTCTTTGACCTGTTTCAGCAAGCTCTCCTGCCTTTGTAGAGTAGGGCCAGAATGAAGGGAGCCCAAGCGTAACCGCAGCCTGAGATCATCATATGGATAAAAGGGGATAATTACTTCACGACCCTGAAGGATTTGGTGCTATAGAAGTACTTGTTAAAGAAATACATCAAGAAGGTTTGGCATTCCAGGCCATAAGGTTGGTGAAGGTGGAGGCGAAAGCGTAGTCGGGGTCGACGCTGGAGAAATCGGGATCAGCGTGTACATCATGACCGCCACCAGGGAGGCCCAGGATAGAGGCCACATCGAGGATGGTGGGAGTAAGGATTCCCTAGGGGAAAACGAAAGCATTAATGGTAGTTGACCTGAAACCAATGAGAGGAAGAAGGAGGTCGAAGTTGTGAGATATTTCAATAGCGGCCACCTGGATCATATCTTAAATCCCCCAGGACACCCAGGATTCGCTTTTAGCATCTGATACTCATTTGATCCATTCGGTGTAGCCGATAGAACACTTCGGCCACCCTCAGAAATCTCGGTGTTTAGGCCCTACGGTGCACCAGGACTCGGTGACCGGAATGCCAGAAAAGCCAAAACGCGTGTTGAATGCATTATAACCATGGTCGGCGTCGGTTGTAATACCCCAATTTTTGTGTGTTGTGGTTCTTTTAATATGTGCATATTTTATAAATTATTATATATTGATAAGAACAATTTATTTTGACTTATTGTGTGTTTGAGTTTTTAAAAATAGTTGAAATCACATTTAAATGTATTTTTATATGCTATTGATAATATATGTTTTTTATTTTTATAAATAATAGTAATTCAGATGTTATTTATTTTAAAAATTATTTTGGGCCACTGAGGTGCTAAAATAATAGTTGTAGTGAAATTGAGTTTTAAAAATGAATTAAAATGGATTTTGAGTTTTACTACAAGCATACCCCCCTCCTGTCTACTAAACGCACCCCTCCTCTAAGTTAGCTCCTCCAACCCATGCAAAACAGTCCAGTCCAACCCGCGACCCACTGGACCCAACTCGACCCACTAGGCTGCTGGTTTCAATTCCAGCATGATTTTCACCGATTGTGGGTTCCTTTTGTTGATTTAAGCTACGCCCCACTATCCCAAACAAACGGTTTTCCACATTACGAGTAATTGTTACTAAATGGCATAATAGTAATTTCCCCATCAATGAAAAAGTTCGGTAACCACATAAGCACTAAATTGTGGTTAGTATGTACTAACCATTGTATTGTTGTATAATGGTTAGTAGCATATACTAACCACACAAATACTAAATTGTGGTTAGTATGTACTAACCATTGGAGTGTTGTATAGTAACATAAAAAACTAGTAGGAGATAACTGCATTGATATATATAAAAAAAACACGGGATAACCATACTGATATATAAAAAAAACACGAGATTAATATCTAAAAAAAACAAGAAGACTTAATGACTATTTAAACTACTGATTAATATTTATACCACACGTGACAAATAATATTTGTCACCAATACCTAAAAAAGGACAAATAATTGTCATGGATATATAATAAAACACAGGATAAATATTTCTTATTGATAATCTACTATCTATCTTTTACTATCTACTATAATCTACTAATCAACTAAAATAATCAATTGAAACTATGAGATAACTGCACTGATATATAAAAAAACACGGGATAACAACACTGATATTTAAAAAAACACGGGATAAATGCACAGATTGTTTTTAAATGATACTTTTACTTTTTTAGATTTTAATATTTATCTATTTTTTATTTGTGACTCATTTTTTATCAAATTTAAATTTGTCTTTATTTTCACAGGGTAATGTTCAGACTATTTAACTTATGTCTAAGTTCATTCATAAAAAAACATGACAGCAACCGTGCGTATGTCCGAGTATCCTAGTAGTTTAGTTATAAAAAACAAAGTGAAGTGATAAGAGAAAGAGAAGAATGGTTTATGGGAAAAGTAAAAGTAAAGTAAAAAGAAAAAAGGAAGAAAGAGAGTGTAAGAGAAAAGTGAAAAGGAGGAAAGAGAGTGTAAGAAGAAAGAGAACAAAAAAGGAAGAAAAAGATTGTAAGAATAAAAAGAAAGAAAGTGAGAGTAATGACATTTTTACCTGTTGTACCCTAATTTTGTTCGACAAATTTAAATTTATTAGAAAAAAAAGAAAAATCTTTGTATATTTGACTCTTGTTTTTAACCCTTATTTGAGGTTTATTTTTATCTCACTAAAAGGAAAAAGCAAATAAATAGAGAAAAACAAAAATAGATTATCTTTATTATTTGTTTATTACAATTTGCTATAAAAATAAATATAAAATCAAAATCAAATAAAAAAATAAAGAGAAAAGAAAATAAAGTAGCATTGGATGCCATGCTTGTGTTTTTTAGGTTTGAAGCCAAATTCCTTTCTCCTTGTTTTAGTTCTTTCCCCATTTTTTTGCCAAATCCCTCACCTGACTACTGCCTGTAAAGACCACAGCTCCAACAATTTTGTTTACAGCCAATAATACAAACAAAAAAAGAGTTGATGCCATGTACAACTATACAGAGACCATGCACCTCTTGCCCTCACCAATACCACTCCATCTATTCTTAAGCTCAAGCCAAGTTTGCTTTCTTTTGGTCCCCTTGTCTTCTTCTCTTTTGTGCACAAACCAAGCAGCTTTGTAGACACCCTTCCTACAAATTGCTACTGCCTTTGTCTCCTATGGCCACAATCCTCTGCTTAGCATCCTCGCCCTACACCACCAAATGTGTTTATTGTAACGCCCCAAATTTTATTAAATATTTATTGATTAATTTATTTAATTAATTTAATTAGGATGTTGTGTGATAGAATATTAGAAATAATATATGGTTATTTTATTTAATGTATTGGTCCATATTGAGGGTTAGAAATAATAAAATGAGGAGTGTTAGTAGCAAGCCCATGATTAAGTCAAATTAGACTAATGAAAAAGCCCAAAGGAGTGGTAAGTCATGAGAAGGGCTTAGCAATTAGGGTTTCATTCATAATTAGAAGAAAAGAAAAGAAAAGAAGCGTGAGAAGTGAGAAGAGAGGAAGGGGCAGCGGCTAGGAGGGGAAAAGAAAGAAGAGGAAAGCGTGAGTTCCAACCAAGAACAAGAGAGAGAGAAGGAAAAAGCTAGGGCTCCAAGGTTCTAAGGCTAAAGGATTTCATCTTCTTCCATTAACAAAAGGTTAGGGGGCTCTCTTTTCATTCTTAATAACCTATAGGATTTGTATCATAGGAGTTAGGTTTTAGGAACGATTTATTGATTGAATTGTTGTGTTGATAATTGAATTGACGTGTTGTTGATTAAATTGAGATGTTGTTGTTATTGATTGAATTGTTGTGTTGTTGATTAGATTGAGATGTTGTTGTTACGTTAAACCTCTTGTTGAATTTAAATTATGTGGGTTACTATTCTGGAAAATAGACTTAATGCTTGTTAATTTGGCGTTGATTTGGTTGCATTTGGAGTTGTAAAACTTAAGTTATAGGTGAAACAAGTTAGGTTAAAATTGTGGAAACGATTTGGGTAGAGGTTCAGTATTTCGGTAACTGGGAACGTTGTGTTGACTGGAAAATTATGTGGTTTGCTGTTCTGGAAAATAGACTTAATTCTTGTTAATTTGGCACTGGTTTGGTTGCGTTTAGAGTTGTGTAATCGAGATATGAATTTCACAAGTTAGGGTAAGATTCTGGAAACAATCTGGACATAGGGTCAGTGTTTTGGTCACTGCGTTTTCAAAAGAACTCATTTTCGAACGAATCCAATTTCTTTGAAAACTAGACAGAATTCTCCCCAGTTTATGCACAAGTTTCATGCAATTTGATTGAGTTTTGGTCAGTTTAGAACTGCTTGAATTTGAAGGACAGAAACTACCCTCTTTTGAAACTAGTATGTGTGTTTTTGAAAACTGTACCGGATAGACTCTCTTTTTCAAAAACTGAACTTAGGAATAAGGAGTAGACTCATAGGGCTTTCCAACAAGTATTTATTTGTCGAAATCCGGTGTGGGTTACTATTTTAATCAATTCGCCAAAGTAAGCGCATGGTTACGGAATTTCTGCACCTTGATTGTTTTCGCGATATCTTTTGATCCGGGAACCCGATTGAGGCGTTCTAAGATGCGTTGAAGAGCTCATTCAGAGGCCTAACCGATTTTTCTATTTTTAAGGCAAAATGAACTGTTTATGTATTTCTGTTGCTGTTTTATGCTGCTGTTTATATTGCTGTTGCTACTCTATGTGCTGTCTTCGTCCCTATGGGTGTTGTTTAGTCCTTTGGTGACAATGTAGTCGCGTAATTAAGTGTGCTTGGTGTGATTGGTGTGCTATCCTTAGAGCTGAAATTTTGGAGATGTATAATGGTGATGTATATAAAATGGTGAGATAAATTATTGGTGAGTTTATTGGTGAGTGCCCTCAAGGCAATGGTCTATGACCTTTCTTTTGGTGTTGGTGAGTTAATAAAACTATTGGTGAGTTAATCAAATTATTGGTGCGCATGTTATTGCATTGTTGTGGTGATTTTGGTGTGTATGGTGCATTGTTCATGGCGTCGCATAATCATGTGCATTTATTGGTGAGCAGAAGGCTTCGGCCTTATTTTGGTGTATGCCCTCAAGGCTAATTTTTGGTGATGGATCCACATGCATATGCCCGTGGAGTTTTGGGTTGCATCTCATACATCAAACATGCACTCGTGATTATTTTGGTGATTAATTGGTGATTATTTTGGTTGACTATCTTGGTGATTAATTGGTGATTATTTTGGTTGACTATCTTGGTGATTAAGTGGTGATTATAAAATAATGGTGTGCATGAATATGGTTGTAATTGGGTGTTTAGTTGCCTTCTCTAAATGATGTTTATCTTATTCGTTATTACTTATGCAAAGAGACTCACCCTACTGCTTTTATGTTGCTTCTTATGTCGGCAACGTGCAGGTGTCAGCGAGTGAAGGTGATCTAGCACCTTCTTTCTAGTGAGTCGAGTCAGCTCTGATACGTAGCACTCGGGGGGAAAATGAATGCCTAGTTGTACTTTATGTTTATCAGGTTGTATTGTTGTTGAGTTGCTTTTAAAGGGCCTTTAAAAGATGTTAAGATTTGTTGAAGTTAAACCTTTTGAAAATCCGCTGCTTAATGAATGAGAATTTGAAGTGCGGTGTATCCGATATGTTATAAGTGAATTAAATACGCTCGTTTCGAGTTCAAGTGAAAATGTGGCACTCCTTTCTGGTGTAGCAAAGAAAAGAATTTTTGAAACTCTGATTTTAAATGAATAAATAACGGGTAGAAAATGGGTGTTACATTAGTGGTATCAGAGCAATGGTTGGTCCGTCCGGCCAAGTTGTCGAGTCGTTGTGTCGGTTAACGACCAACTGTTGTCTTTTAGTACTAACCATTGTTTGCGTTGCAGGTAAACCAAGAGTTGCCAATGGTAAGTGAACTAGTGGGGGAGATGTCCCTACTAGTGTTGTGTGCCTTTGTCGTATTTCTGTGTGTGGATTCTGTGTTTTGTTTTTGGTTATGTTTCTAACCTTTCCTATGGTGTGAACCTGTATTGTAGCTTGAGTTTTATGATTTGGTTGTTATATTCATTTTAGTTTGTGCTATGTGATTTTGAAAACCTTAGACTGTGCATTGACACGATTGGTGCACTTCTAACGGATTAGTTTTATTGTCGTTATTGTGACCTGCTGTGTGTTCTTTACTGAAATGATGATTGACTTGTTGTGAATTCTATATGCGTTATTGATGTAGTGGTTGTAGTTGTCGGTGGGAGAGTGTTAGCTTTGGCGGGTAAAATTTCGAGGGCGAAATTCTTTTAAGTGGGGGAGAGTTGTAACGCCCCAAATTTTATTAAATATTTATTGATTAATTTATTTAATTAATTTAATTAGGATGTTGTGTGATAGAATATTAGAAATAATATATGGTTATTTTATTTAATGTGTTGGTCCATATTGAGGGTTAGAAATAATAAAATGAGGAGTGTTAGTAGCAAGCCCATGATTAAGTCAAATTAGACTAATGAAAAAGCCCAAAGGAGTGGTAAGTCATGAGAAGGGCTTAGCAATTAGGGTTTCATTCATAATTAGAAGAAAAGAAAAGAAAAGAAAAGAAGCGTGAGAAGTGAGAAGAGAGGAAGGGGCAGCGGCTAGGAGGGGAAAAGAAAGAAGAGGAAAGCGTGAGTTCCAACCAAGAACAAGAGAGAGAGAAGGAAAAAGCTAGGGCTCCAAGGTTCTAAGGCTAAAGGATTTCATCTTCTTCCATTAACAAAAGGTTAGGGGGCTCTCTTTTCATTCTTAATAACCTATAGGATTTGTATCATAGGAGTTAGGTTTTAGGAACGATTTATTGATTGAATTGTTGTGTTGATAATTGAATTGACGTGTTGTTGATTAAATTGAGATGTTGTTGTTATTGATTGAATTGTTGTGTTGTTGATTAGATTGAGATGTTGTTGTTACGTTAAACCTCTTGTTGAATTTAAATTATGTGGTTTACTATTCTGGAAAATAGACTTAATGCTTGTTAATTTGGCATTGATTTGGTTGCATTTGGAGTTGTAAAACTTAAGTTATAGGTGAAACAAGTTAGGTTAAAATTGTGGAAACGATTTGGGTAGAGGTTCAGTATTTCGGTAACTGGGAACGTTGTGTTGACTGGAAAATTATGTGGTTTGCTGTTCTGGAAAATAGACTTAATTCTTGTTAATTTGGCACTGGTTTGGTTGCGTTTAGAGTTGTGTAATCGAGATATGAATTTCACAAGTTAGGGTAAGATTCTGGAAACAATCTGGACATAGGGTCAGTGTTTTGGTCACTGCGTTTTCAAAAGAACTCATTTTCGAACGAATCCAATTTCTTTGAAAACTAGACAGAATTCTCCCCAGTTTATGCACAAGTTTCATGCAATTTGATTGAGTTTTGGTCAGTTTAGAACTGCTTGAATTTGAAGGACAGAAACTACCCTCTTTTGAAACTAGTATGTGTGTTTTTGAAAACTGTACCGGATAGACTCTCTTTTTCAAAAACTGAACTTAGGAATAAGGAGTAGACTCATAGGGCTTTCCAACAAGTATTTATTTGTCGAAATCCGGTGTGGGTTACTATTTTAATCAATTCGCCAAAGTAAGCGCATGGTTACGGAATTTCTGCACCTTGTTTGTTTTCGCGATATCTTTTGATCCGGGAACCCGATTGAGGCGTTCTAAGATGCGTTGAAGAGCTCATTCAGAGGCCTAACCGATTAATCTATTTTTAAGGCAAAAAGAACTGTTTATGTATTTCTGTTACTGTTTTATGCTGCTGTTTATATTGCTGTTGCTACTCTATGTGCTGTCTTCGTCCCTATGGGTGTTGTTTAGTCCTTTGGTGACAATGTAGTCGCGTAATTAAGTGTGCTTGGTGTGATTGGTGTGCTATCCTTAGAGCTGAAATTTTGGAGATGTATAATGGTGATGTATATAAAATGGTGAGATAAATTATTGGTGAGTTTATTGGTGAGTGCCCTCAAGGCAATGGTCTATGACCTTTCTTTTGGTGTTGGTGAGTTAATAAAACTATTGGTGAGTTAATCAAATTATTGGTGCGCATGTTATTGCATTGTTGTGGTGATTTTGGTGTGTATGGTGCATTGTTCATGGCGTCGCATAATCATGTGCATTTATTGGTGAGCAGAAGGCTTCGGCCTTATTTTGGTGTATGCCCTCAAGGCTAATTTTTGGTGATGGATCCACATGCATATGCCCGTGGAGTTTTGGGTTGCATCTCATACATCAAACATGAACTCGTGATTATTTTGGTGATTAATTGGTGATTATTTTGGTTGACTATCTTGGTGATTAATTGGTGATTATTTTGGTTGACTATCTTGGTGATTAAGTGGTGATTATAAAATAATGGTGTGCATGAATATGGTTGTAATTGGGTGTTTAGTTGCCTTCTCTAAATGATGCTTATCTTATTCGTTATTACTTATGTAAAGAGACTCACCCTACTTCTTTTATGTTGCTTCTTATGTCGGCAACGTGCAGGTGTCAGCGAGTGAAGGTGATCTAGCACCTTCTTTCTAGTGAGTCGAGTCAGCTCTGATACGTAGCACTCGGGGGGAAAATGAATGCCTAGTTGTACTTTATGTTTATCAGGTTGTATTGTTGTTGAGTTGCTTTTAAAGGGCCTTTAAAAGATGTTAAGATTTGTTGAAGTGAAACCTTTTGAAAATCCGCTGCTTAATGAATGAGAATTTGAAGTGCGGTGTAACCGATATGTTATAAGTGAATTAAATACGCTCGTTTCGAGTTCAAGTGAAAATGTGGCACTCCTTTCTGGTGTAGCAAAGAAAAGAATTTTTGAAACTCTGATTTTAAATGAATAAATAACGGGTAGAAAATGGATGTTACATTTATAAATACCATTTACCTGTAAATGTACAGGGGAAAAAAACGGTTCTGAGAAAAGAAAGGGAAAAATTCAAACAAAAAAAGAGAAATAAGAGAAAATGTCGAGAGGAAGGGGTAGAGTAAAACTGAGAGAATCAAATAAGAAATAGGGAAAGCATAAACACAGATTCTCTGCTTTCCTAGTACCCATATTAGTTTCATAGTTCATACTCACAATTTCTCAAACACTAAGAGTACTACCACCCACAACTAGCATCCCCAAAACTCCATCCCCTCATCCTCACATCGACCAAAATGAAAGAAAAAGAAAAATGGAGAGTATGAGACAAAAATCAGAAAGGAGAGAGCACCACTGTTCCTCCGCCGCTCCTACCTCCGGCCACCATGCGCCGCCGTCATCGCCGCTACAAACCACCACCACCGAACACCCTGTACTTGTAACACCCCCTTCTACTAAGCTACTATTTAATTCTTTTAAGATCAGAGTTTCCAAAAACGTTTTAATGCATCTATAAGAGGGTGCCACATTTCAAAACAACAACGCATAATAGTCTCCAAAATTTAATTCATAAAGTCATAAGGTACGATACATAGCACCGCAAATAATCTGTTAGCCTACACCAAAGTAAATCATAATAGTCATCGCAGCGGAATAATCACCAAATCTTAAAATGCCAAATTACATCACCAATAAAGTTCAAAACATCAAATAAAATAATACGTAAACTTAACGCCCCCCCCCCCCGGTGCTATGTATCAGAGCAGACTCAACTGACTAGGAGAAGGTACTAGATCACCTTCACTCGCTATCACCTGCACGTTGCCGACATAAGAAGCAACACAAAAGTAGTAGGGTGAGTCTCATTTCATAAGTAATAACAAATAAGATAAGCATCATTTAGAGAAGGCAACTAAGCACACCAATTCCCCACAATAACAACATGCCCCATTAATTTTCATTCACCAAGAAACAGCACCGAATATTTTCAATCACCGAGAACAACACCAAATATAACTAAATACACCAAATTACAATTATCTCCACATACACCATCAATTTATAATCACCAGGAAAAGTACCGAATGCATGTCCAATGTATGAGATGCAACCCAAAACTCCACGGGCACATGCATGTGGATCCATCACCAAAAATTAGCCTTGAGGGCATACACCAAAATAAGGCCGAAGCCTTCTGCTCACCAATAAATGCACATGATTATGCGACGCAATGAACAATGCTCCATACACACCAAAATCACCACAACAATGCGATAACATGTGCACCAATAATTTATTTAACTCACCAATAGTTTTATTAACTCACCAACACCAAAAGAAAGGTCATAGACCATTGCCTTGAGGGCACTCACCAATAAACTCACCATTAATTTATCTCACCATTTTATATACATCACCATTATACATCTCCGAAATTTCAGCTCTAAGGATAGCACACCAATCACACCAAGCACAATTAATTACGCGACTACATTGTCATCAAAGGACTAAACAACACCCATAGGGACCAAAACAACACATAGAGTAGCAGCAGCAACATAAACAGCAGCATAAAATAGCAACAGCAATACAAAACAGTTCATTTTGCCTTAAAAATTGAATAATCGGTTAGGCCTCTGAATGAGCTCTTCAACGCATCTTAGAACGCCTCAATCGGGTTCCCGGATCAAAAGATATCGCGAAAAACAAACAAGGTGCAGAAATTCCGTAACCATGCGCTTACTTTGGCGAATTGATTAAAATAGTAACCCACACAGGATTTCGACAAATAAATACTTGTTGGAAAGCCCTATGAGTCTACTCCTTATTCCTAAGTTCAGTTTTTTGAAAAAGAGAGTCTAACAGGTACAGTTTTCAAAAACACACATACTAGTTTCAAAAGAGGGCAGTTTCTCCTACAAATTCAAGCAGTTCTAAAATGACCAAAACTCAACCAAATTGCTTGAAACTTGTGCATAAACTGGGGAGAATTCTGTCTAGTTTTCAAAGAAATTGGATTCGTTCGAAAATGAGTTCTTTGAAAAAGCAGTGACCAAAACACTGACCCTATGTCCAGTTTGTTTCCAGAATCTTACCCTAACTTGTGAAATTCATATCTCTAAGTACACAACTCTAAACGCAACCAAACCAGAGCCAAATTAACAAGCATTAAGTCTATTTTCCAGAAAAGTAAACCACATAATTTTTCAGTCAACACAACGTTCCCAGTTACCGAAATACTGAACCTCTACCCAAATCGTTTCCAGAATTTTAACCTAACTTGTTTCACCTATAACTTAAGTTTTACAACTCCAAATACAACCAAATCAACGCCAAATTAACAAGCATTAAGTCTATTTTCCAGAACAGTAAACCACATAATTTTTCAGTCAACACAACGTTCCCAGTTACCGAAATACTGAAACTCTACCCAAATCGTTTCCATTCTCGATTTTATTTAGTCATTACAACATACACCTAACTTGCATGACTAATATCAGGTACATCTCAATACTAATCAATTATGGATTCTACCAAAAATAACATAAGTTCATCATCAACAACATGGATTTAACAATTTACATTCATCATAAGAAAAACATCCAAACACAACAATTCAATTCAATCAATCAAACCCCCCCTAAAACCTAACTCATGTGATTCTAATCCTATAAGTTATTAAGGATGAAAAGAGTGCCCCCTAACCTTTTGTTAATGGAAGAATTTACAAGCTCCTTGCAATTTCACCAAGACACCAACAATCCAAGCCTTTTCTCTCTTGAACTTGCGCAACTCCCTCCTTTTTCCCTCTAGCCGAATCGCGCCTCTTCTCTCTCATTCTCCTCACTTTCTAACCTTCGATTTCTTGCTCAAGTAAGGGTTTTTTATTAGTTTAATTGGGCTACTTAACAATAACGGACCTTATTTACACTCCCTTAATCACTTCCACTACTCCCTAACATAATTAACACACCACTCCCTTATTTACTAATCACCACCTCTCAGTTAAATTAAATACCCTATTATTATTTTAATATAACCAACCACTATAGCACCTAATTAAATTAATGAAATAAATAAATACTTGAATTATTTTGGGGCGTTACAGTACTCGTTTCCCCTCCGTTCGCGATCGCCGGCACCACCACACGGGTTGTTCTCCTCCGATTGACTCTGTCCACCGCGTATCTCCCTCAACCTTCACTATCGTGACCACCGCCACCGCAAGCAGCACCATAAAATTAAAAAAAAAGGGATTGAAAAAAAAATCATGAAAAAGAAAAAAGCAAAAGGGGTAGAAATTGCTGATACTTCATACCATTAAACACATAAGAGATCCTTGTCTGAAATGAACCCTCAAACAACCTCTTTCTTTCATAAACCTCTAACCATTCGCCACATTACAACCTCTTTCTTTCATAAACCCCTAACCATTGGCCACATAATTACAACCCTAAAAAGTCCATTTCGATCAATGACTGATTACTTTTGTTTTCTCAAAGTTTTAATTTTAGGACAAATAAGTTTATTTATTTAGAATATGTTTGCTCAAAAAGATATATGTCAAAAAAAGAAAAAAATCCAGAAAATCAAAAGGCTTGCAATCCAAGATTTATTCAAGTTGCATTAATGTTAAGACAAGGTTTAGTGGTCACCAAGTGAAGTTTCAAAAATTCAAGACTGTCATAGTCTTTGGAATTCATCATAAAGAGAGCCAAAAGTTTATACTAGGACCACCACTTAGGTCCCAAAGCGGGGCATTCCCTTCACCGCTCATCCACTTGAGTTTGGGGAATTTGTCATTTGTCCATACCACACTTAATCTATATAGCCATTACCCTAGCTCCATCACCTTTCACAACCTCACTAAAAGCAACCGTTTGAAATCACATTACCAAGTGGGGCAATCCCCCCACCTTTCACTCAACCTAAAATTGGGGAGTTTTGCCCTACATTCATATCCACAAAACCGTACCGGGGCAATTTCTCAACCCATTATCCTAAACAAACCCTTCCACAATGCTACTTCAGTCGGGGCATCCTTGTGCTTGTAATAGTTGGGGCAGCACCAAAACTCCATGGGCTGAGACAAAATCTCTTGCTTCCCACCTTTCATTCCATAGTCAAGGCATTCCCAATTCATCATCTCCCCTACACCCCTAGTTGTTGTCATCAATAGAAAGGGTCAATCTATTCACTCATTCATCCCTTTAGGTGCCACATATGCCCATACCCTAGATCTAGAACCAAATTAACTGACTCATTCTTCTATACTTGCACTATTATACATGTTTGCTAAACAATGCTTCAAAGAGAGAGAACAGAAGTTGATCACGTGATACTGAAAACTCACTCAGTTAACTTTGTAGACCTAAAATTCGGTCATCATGGGGAATCATAATGGAAGAGCAAAATAAGTGAGTCTGTAAATACAGTCAAGTACTTTTGCACATAAGTGTCTGTACTCACCTTGAGATTGCAAAAGTTTGAGTTCAAATCAAATCTACTTCTCACATCAAACGTCTCGTTTCTTATCTCAAAAAAAAATGCAAGAACACATCTGCATGCATCACTAAATCACTGCACCATACATTATATTCCAACATTAAGCCATGCATCTACCACAACTTTTGCATCTAAGCATTACATTTGCACATTCATTCGTTCATATAGTTACATCATATATATTAAAAAAGCAAAAGAAAAAAAAGAAAGCAAACAGAGGCAAAAATCATCCACATTGCATTCATTACCCCTATTAAAGTATTGATCATTGCACACGCAAATATTACATGCATTTCATCGCAACACTTGCATCTAAGCATTACAATTGCATCTTATCTGCATACGCATATACAGTGTTTCAACTAGATTATTCCATCAACTTCAGCATCCATTATCCACCACATCTCATTCACTACCCCAACAAACATCAAGCATTGCATGTGCATACATTACATGCATGTCATATACATAACATCTATTGCTTTTCAATCGACTTCAAGTGTTGATCCCTATATACTTTCATTTCTCAAGTCAGCACGATGAGCGTTCAATCCTATATCATATACCAGATCGTAGTATTAGCACAAAGTTTAGCATAGATCCTTCAGACCAAATCGGTCCTTCAGTTCAGTTCGAATTAACACGTCAAAACGACGACTTCGAACTCTACCTTCAGATCATACATCGCCACTGAGCCCGACGGATCATTCAGACCAATAAGTCCTTCAAATTAGTTGTGTCTACCTAAGACGTAGCGTAAATCCTTCGCGGTCAACATATCATTTCTAGACCTGATCTTGACCCTCACGACCGCACCGACGTAGGTCACCCTCAAACCATTATACTAGTACCATAACTAGTTGCGGTCCATCAGGCCCAGGCCGCCCTTCAGACCAACCGGTCCTCCAGTGTAATTCAAATCAATGCGCCAAGCATCGACTACGAATTAGACCTTCAGATCATGTTGCCAACACTTAAAGGAATCGATCCTTCAGACTAATCAGTCCTTCAGACCAATCGATCCTTCAGATCCCCACTGATCTATCTTTATTGCTTTCTCGTTGACACGCCAAGTGTTAACTGTTACTTGTGAATTCTTAAAACCCCCAACTTTTCTCCTAAACGGGCAATATTAGTGTTTTTTATCTTTATTTCTATTGTTCTATGAAAACTTGAAAACCCTTCAAATTTTCTAGCAAAATATAAATAAAGAGGGGCAGCTGGTGTACCCTAATTTTGTCCGACAAATTTACATTTATTTGAAAAAATAGAAAAATATTTGTATATTTGACTCTTGTTTTTATCCCTTATTTGATGTTTATTTTTATCTCAATTAGAGGAAACAGCAAATAAATAGAGAAAAACAAAAATAGATTATCTTTATTATTTTTTTATTACAATTTGCTATAAAAATAAATATAAAATCAGAATCAAATAAAAAGAGAAATAAGAGAAAATGTAAAGAGGAGGGGGTAGAGTAAAACTGAGAGAATAAAAAAAAAATACGGAAAGCATAAATACACATTCTCTGCTTTCCTAGTACCCATATTAGTTTCATAGTTCATACTCACAATTTGTCAAACACTAAGAGTGCTACCACCCACAACCAGCAACCTTTCATTGGGAGACTATGAGACAAAAATCAGAAAGGAGAGAGCACCACTGTTCCTCCGCCGCTCCTACTTCCGGCCACCCTGCGCCGCCGTCATCGCCGCTACAAACTACCACCACCGAACACCCCTTACTCGTTTTCCCTCTGTTCGCGTTCCCCGGCACCACCACGGTACCCTCTGTTCGCTCTGTTCGCGTTTTCCCCCTTACTCGTTTTCCCTCTGTTCGCGTTCCCTCAACCTTCACCATCGTGACCACCGCCACCGCGAGCAGCACCATCAACGACGATCTTTGCCGCTTGACCCGCCAGTCACCACCGTCGTCGTCGTCTCTCCATTACCCAGAACCTCCATTCCCGACCTTTCACTCGCTGGGTTATTTCTCTCTTTCTCTCTGCTGTTTCTTTTTCCTTTTCTTTCTCATTACTGTTATGAGCAGCAATTAGGTCTTATTTGGGTTTCTAGTGAAACCCGTAATATACCCATCTCCAGTTTATGTTTCTTTTTTTTATGGCCCATAATTTCCTTTAGACTCCTTGTCAAAATAAAAAAAAAACTTCCTTTTATTAAGATTGTTCCAAAATAGACTATTTTGCCTAGTCCCATTGGATCCATTCGTTGGATACACGGACCCCCTCCCCCTGACTCATCATTTTGCTTTATTTCATTAGTTTATTATTATTATTATTATTATTATTATTATTATTATTTCATTTATTATTACTATATTATCATTATTATTATTACATATTTTATTTCTATGCTTTCTCCCAAATTGTTGAATACTTGCTTCATTCCATTTTTATGTTATTGTCATTTCAAATTTTCATACTCAGAACCAGTACTTTTCCAAGTGATTATTATACAAAAATAAATTAGTCTCTTTTAAAATAACAAGGGAATTAAGTCAACTGTACAGTCTGGTTAATTTGCATTTTAGTACTAATGAGTTGTACAACTCAGGAGTTCTTAAATCCCTATAAAAACTATCTTAAAACATTAATTAAAAAAAATACGAGCACAGACATATTTTTTACCAAGAACTACGTAGCTTTGATTTCTCCATCGCACCTGGAGATACATAGGAGCGGGGGCACACTCCCGTCGAGCACAAAAATAAAATGTTTTTATTAAGTCTTTCTTAATTCATTCACTCAAACCTTACAAAATAATAATAGGGGATTAGGTCGACTGTACTGTTGGGTTTATCTGCATTTTGAAATGAATGAGCTGTACGGCTCAAGAGTCTTACAATCCCTATAATCAATTCATAAAACATTAATTAAAAATACAAACCAACAAACCTTTTTCTACTCAAGAACTACGTAGCTTTGATTTCTCCATCGCACCTGGAGTTACGTAGGAGCAGGAGCCTACTCCTGCCAAGCACAAAAAACTAAAATTTTTATTAAGACTTTTTCTTTTTAATAAATGGGTAAAAAAACATTTTTAAAATTAACTTTCTTTTACACAAATAATTAGCATGTAACCTTTCTTAAGAAGGATGTCGTGGGGTACTAACACCTTCCCCATGCATAATCGACTCCCGAACCCAAATCTGGTCTCAAGGACCCTTATCCAAAATCAAAGGGATTTTCTAATGTTTGCCCTTATAAGTAAACATTGGCGGCGGCTTCATTTATGAACCTTCGAATAGGGAAATAAGTGGATAAGCTGAAATTTCAAATAGGGAAATAAAAAGAATGTTTGAGAAAATGGTTGGACCAAATAGAAAAGATTGGTCCTTACACTTAGTTGAAGCATTATGGGCATATAGGACTGCATTTAAAACTCCATTAGGAATGTCCCCCTATAAGTTAGTTTATGGCAAGCCATGTCATCTCCCTGTTGAATTAGAGAACAAGTCATATTGGGCTATCAAAAAGTTGAATTTTGATCTCAAAAAGGCAGGAGAGCAAAGGTTTCTTGAGCTAAATGAATTAGAAGAATTTAGGCATTTCTCCTATGAGAATGCAGAAATTTATAAAGCTAAAACCAAAGTATGGCATGACAAGAAAATCCAAAGGAGAGAACTTAAAGAAGGAGGAATGGTTCTGTTGTACAATTCTAGGTTGAAACTCTTCCCTGGAAAACTGAGACCAAGATGGTCAGGACCATTCAAATTAGTTAAAATCTACCCCCATGGTGCAGTTGATCTATATGATGCAACCACTGATACCACTTTCAAAGTAAATGGACAAAGAGTGAAAATGTACTATGGAGAGCATGTAGAGAGAGACAAGATCACCACTCACTTTGCAAAACCTTAGACCAAGGTACAAGTCAGGCTGTAAGACTCTTAAAACAAGCGCTTGAGGGAGGCAACCCATCACTATATAGTTAATATTATTATTTTGTACAATTTCATGTTTTGTTATTTTGCAGGAAAAACAGGACAACAGAGTAGCCAGTGTTTCCACACTTGATGCAGCCACACTGCCTACTCTGGTGTTAGAAAAATTTAGAAGAAAACTGTTCACTTGACAAATCATCAACTTAGTGGAATCATCTCTGATCAAGGGTTAGAAAGTGGCGTGTTAAGTCTAAGTTTCCACGCGTTGGCTTGCATGCTAGGCCACATAACCTAACGGCTATAACCGTCAACTACCAGTCCCACTAACCCTTTCACATATCCTAAGTTTCACTTCTTTTCGTCCCTCTCACAAAACCGATCAAAATCCTCTCCACTCACAAACAGTTTTTCAGTCTCAAACACTCCAAATCATAAATGGCTAAGAAACAAGCTTCCTCTAAGAACACGGGGAAAGGATCTGGTGTGGAAACTTATGCGAAAAAGGGAAAATTAGGAGCACTAGCATCAATGGAAGCAATCCCTGGATGTGAGCACTTTTGGAACATGAAGTTCCTGCCTGAGCGTGGTTTCAACTTCGCAAAGGCTTGTCATTCATTCCTCTCCACTGTCAACAACTTGCATTGGGAAAGATTTGTTCAAACCCGAGCCTACTACTTGGAGCAATTGGTGCGAGAATTCTACTCAGGAATTCAAAATAACAGAGGAGGTACTGTATTTTTCTCCAAGGTTAGAGGTAAGAAAGTTTTCTTCAACCCTGCTAGAATCATTAAGCACTATGATCTCACATACACTAGTAATGCATTTGAAGTAAAACTAGAGACTTATGGAAAGAAGCAAATGACTAAAATCAAAGAAAGAGTAGCAATAGAAGGATCTCAGTGGGAGAAATTCACAAATACTGAATTCAAACTTAAAACTGGTGATTTAATCCCTGAACTTGGTAGCTGGCATTTATTCATTGATACATCAATTCTCCCTACTTCACACACTTCTACATTATCTAAAGATAGGTTGATTCTTATTGATTCAATCCTATGTGAGGATAATGTAGACATAGGGAAATTGATAGCTAGAGAAATTGTAGAATGTCAAGCCAAGGAATCTGGATTCTTATATTTCCCATGCTTAATCACTGAACTGTGTCAAAAGCAAGGAGTCCTTGCTACTGATCTAGAAAAAGTCTATAGAAAAACCCCTCCTAGTGGTCTGTCTGCTGAAGTTAAGGAAAGAGTGAGGTCAGTGAGAATTAGAAGTACTGTAGAGCAGGAAGTGTCTGAACACCTGATGCAGAAACTCCAAGCTGTCTGGAAATTTCAAAGAGAACAGCATGAGTGGTTGAAATTAAAGTTGGATGACCCTGAAGCAGAACTGGAATCCCCAATTTTTCCTAATTGGGTGATTGATGAGGAAGAAGAAGTGGAGGAGGAAGAAGAAGAAGTAACTGTTAAGAAAGAGAGGAGAGCAAAGAGAAAGAGAGATACTGAGAAAGAAAAGAAGGGAAAGAAACCAAGAGTGGAGGAAGAAATTGAAGAAGTGAGTGATGAAGATACTGAACAAGATGAAGAGGCAAGGCAAGCTGTGAAGGATATTGAAAAAGATGCAGAGGAGGATGAATCTGAGTCACTGGAAGTTAGTGACAGTGATGATGATGGCAGTAATGATATGGAGGCTAGTGCTAGAAGAAAGTATGAATTAAGGAAGAAATCTACAAATGAAGCCCAACCACCATCACCACCATCACAACAGCAATCAAACACCCCCTCACAACCATCACAAACCAACATTCCATCCCCCACCACCCACCATTCCCCCAGTCACACTTCAACACCAAAATCACCCACACCTCCACCAGAAAATACTCCCCAATCTGAAAATCCAAAACAAGATGCACAAGCAGATACAACCATCCCATCCTAGAAATCACCCACCCTACCAACAGAACCTATTGAGCCAACTAAAATTGTTTCTGAGAAAGTTCAAATGCAGGTACTCATTGAAGAACCTGAGAAAGAGAAAGGCAAAGCAGGTTCAGAGATGAAGATGCAGGCAGATACTGTCAAGGAGTCTGTTAGTGTTCCCACACCAACTGCAGAAGCTTCAAAGAAATCAACAGTCATGGCAACTAGTCCTGCAGCAACAATCTCTACAGTTCTGAAGGCCTTAGCAGAGAAGAAACAGATGGTGGGATACACAAGAAGAACAATGAAGCCAGCTCCAACAAAGAAGATGTGGACAATGTCCTCTCTCTATGCTGAACAGGGTACAGGAGCAGAAACTGGTGACAAGGAAGCAAATGAGGAGGCAACAAATAAAGAAACTGAAAAACAAACTGAGAAGGTAGCAAAGCAACAACCAGAGGGAATTGAGCAACAAACAGAACACACTCCAGTGCATACTGGTGTACCTGCACCTGAAGTCCAAACACTGGCTACACCAGATGTTCCTGCAGAAGCTACACCTGAAAAGGCAGAAATGCCTGAGGCTACTGTAGATGATCCTGGTGTGCCTACCTCTGATGTGGCCACTGCTAAGAAGCCAAAGAAGACAAGAGCCAAGCATAGCCCTGCTGTGAGAGCCAGCCCCAGATTCCAAAACAAAGAGTAAATGGATACTTTTTAATGTTTATTCTTAAAACTATATTTTGCTTTACTTTCAACTGTTTAAAATACTATGTGGTAGCTGTTGCTATGTGTTAAATACTTTTGTTTGTTTCTCCTAAACTTAGAGCAGTGAGGACACTGCTCATCTTTAAGTTGGGGGGGAGAGTGGAGAATAGTATATCTTTTGAACTAAATATGCACTATGTGAAAACTAATATATGCTATGAATGTCTTAGTAGTATATGTATGTGAATATGCAATATTAGTATGTGTGTTTAGATGTACTTAACAAAGCATGCAAATGACATGATCAAAAATGTTTTCAAAAAAATAGAAGAACTAAGTACATCATATGTATGTTTTAAAAACTTAAATAAATATGAAACATGATCAATTCATCTTTTTCTCAAAAATTGAAGAAGTGTATCAATAAGTTGAATTTTGAATGAAAAGCCTTGTTTTCTAAAAATGATCAGTTTTATAAATACTTTGACACAACAAAATTGAGTTTTGAAAAGAACCATGCTAGATCAAGAGCTATCTAAAGCCAAGGAAATTTTGGAAATTTGAGGTCAAAATTAGATTTTCATTAAAAATTTAGAAGAGCATAAAGACTTAAGTTTGGGGGAAATTCCATGAATACAAAGGCCAAAGTGTGACAGCTTGAAGAGTGCAAGCCACAAGTGTCAAAACCACTCAAGAATACCAAAAATATCCCAAAAATGAGCTACACTTGCCTGAGTCATATAAACTGAACCTGTCCCTTAAGTGCAATTTGATTTGAAAAAAAAATATATGAACAAAGTTCAAAGAGAAAAAGAAAAGAGAAACAAACCAAGAAAAAGAAGAAAATGCATGTGGAGGTCAGTGAGGAGGGCAGTGTACGCTACCAAAAATACTCAAAGAGTTCCAAGTGTGGCAACACTTAGTGTGCCAACACCATCTACATCAAAAGGCACCTACACTCAAAATAAGGTGAACCTACAATCCAAAAATGATGTTTTTGCACTCACTGCATTACATCAACAAAAATCAAACACCAAGAATAGAAATAAGGTATTGGCTCAACAAGTTGGAACACCAAAAGCCCTTTGTTGTGCTTAAAGAGTCCCCTAAATACTTGAAGAAATTGTTAGTCTCGGCCATATTTTGAAAAATCTCTAAGAGTGACCAAAAGAGTTTCATCTTTTTCAAAAAGCTAAGGAAAAACTCTTTGTTCAGTTATGGAACCAATTAGAAACTCAATGGGCCACACACTCACACAAATGAGTTTTTATAACTCTGAATGTTTTAAAGCAAGGACATGGAAGAAAAAGCACCAAAAGAGAAAGGCTCATTACAATACACTTCAAACACTTCTTGAAAAACATGAGTTGAAATGTCTTCATAATTATATAAGTCTTGTGTTTTGTTTCTTGTCGTTGCTTGAGGACAAGCAACAATTTAAGTTTGGGGGTGTGATAACTCTATTTTATATACAGTTATTCATACAATTAAGCTTGAGTTATTGCTTATTTTCAAGAACATTTATATATATTTATAGCTTATTTATCAAGGAACAACATTCTAAATATTCAAATGGATAAAGGGCAATGATCTAGGCAAAAATGCACAAATCTTGTTAGGTTTGATGTTTTTGTTCAGTGCAGCTACTGCAGGAGTGGAAACACTGCCAAACACCAGGAGTGGAAACACTGGCAACACCTGCTAAATTCTGGAGTTTGTACCAAAACATCCAAAGACTATTTCAATGCTTCCACACTTGATTTGTGACGTCATGCCTAGTCACCTAGAGCTGAGCCACTTGCAGAAGTCGGCGATACACATAAAAATCAAGTTGCAAGACTCAACTTATCTAAAAGACATGTGGCACTTCTCCAATGAACCTCATCTTTTGTTATGCATGCAAGCGACCAAACCTGTGCAGCTTGCTTGATTGGTTGTCTACAACTAACCATGTTTGGTCCCCTCAGCTGATCTTTCGCGCCAAAGGAAACCCCTTGCAAGAGGAAAGCTTTCAAGCCTATAAATAGAAGCCATATCTTCACTTATCAAAAACATCTTAAAATCCTTCATCTTTCATTTGTAATCCTTCATTTTGTTTTCTGAAAGGATCGCTTAGTTTAGGTTTAGTTTATTTTCATTTCAAGTTTCTAAGGAGAGGAAGGTGAGGAAGTGCTTGACAACCATTCCCTTCACTTCTACTTTGAAGAAATTCGTGTAAGAAATCTTTATTGTACTTCAACTTGGGAACTTAATGCAAAAGATCTTCTATTCAAGTAATCTCTACTCTTTTAAGTTCTTTTGCTTTATTATTCATTTACTTATGTTCTTTGCATATTCTTTGCTTTATAACATGAGTAACATGAGCTAAATTCCCTTAAGTTGAGATGTTCTAACCTTGTAATGAACTTCTAAATATGTTATTATGGTTTATGTAGTGTAAACACTTTAAACTCTTGCATAATACTTCTTTCAACTTATTCTGGAATTGATCACTTTAGAATAGGTAAGACTTGTAGCAGCAGACATGGGCTACATTTATGAACTCAAGAGTTAATAGGGACAAGTATTTAATAAAGGAAACTTTGTTAAATACATGCTAAAACCTAGACATAGGATAGCATAGTCCTTAGTATAATAAAATTACAAGAGTGAACCTATTTAGCAACTTGGATCATTGTTAGGAGGCAAGGGGGGAATTGACAAACCTTTCTTTACTGTAAAAAACAAAGATCATAAGAGCTTGTAATGAAACTCTGAAGAGAAGTGCTGAAAGGCACAAACTGATGCACCTACATCCAGTGTTCCCACACTACATACTCCATTAAAACACTTAGAAGTAACGTACTTGGTGAAAACATCTCAATTACTTCTTCCAACTGATTTCTCACACATTTTATTGCTTATTATTATATTACTTACTTTGAAAACTCCAAACCAAAAATACTGAATAGTGTAGACACACTAAGTGTACACTTTGAACTACAAAAATTTACAATACATAATCCCTGTGGGTTCGACCTTTCTTATCACTTTATTACTTGTGTGACTATGTATACTTGCATATATTAAAATAACCACACCAGTAGTCCTTGCTGTTTTAGTTCAGTCTAATGTTCCTTCTATGGTTTGGACGCTCTTTCTCACCCGTGCACCACTTTTTTTAGATTGAGTTCCAAGTTTCGTTGGAGTGTCCTTCTATGATCGTGCATTGGGAGAGATGTGGTCACCACAGATTTGGGTTGACTGTCTGAATTCCAAGTTTCGTTGGAGTGTCCTTATATTGATTCCAAGAATTGACTGTTTGATGTCACTCTTTTTGTAGTTAATTGGATTAAAGGTTAATTGCTCTGATCATGTGACATCAGGATTTGAGTTGTAATTTTAATATTATATTTAAAGTCATTATTCTTAGCGTATTGAAAGAAATGTTTCATCGTTTTAGTCTTTAATATAATTATAAATCATGTTTATATGATTTAGGAGTTGGATGACATCTTTTACTTGCGAAAGGTGTTTGGAAAATGAATTGAAAATTTTATTTGAATAACAAATTCACTCATTTTTCGTACTTTTTCTTTTATAATTACTTTCGGGGTAAATGATGTCACATCTGTAACACCCCCTTCTAATCAACTAGAATTTAATTAATTTAAAAATCAGAGCTTTCAAAAACTTTTCAATGCATCCACAAGAGGGTGCCACATTTACGTCAACCACATATATAATAACGCAAACTTAATTCATAAAGACATAAAGTACGTGATACATAACACCACAGCCAGCATAAACATCCTGTTTAGTTTACATCAACACAGTATAAAAACCATCGCAGCGGAATAACATCGAATCTCAAGGTGTTCAATTACATCAGCAAATAAACAGTCCAAAGACATCAATTAAATAAAATAAGTAAACTAAGACGCCCTGTCATACCCCAATTTTGTCCGTCCAAAAATAATAATGATTTTCTTATTTGTCGTTATATATCTTATTTCGTAAAATTAAAAGAAATAATTTCTTTTTCGAGTTATATTTTACTTCCTGTTTAGTTAGACAATATATTTAATGGTATAAAAAAAAGAAGAAAGTAAAAGAAAAAAAAACAAGAAAAGAGAAAGGGAGAGGCGGTTAGTAAAAAAGAGGGTGTAGGTGTATAGTTTAGCGAATTCGGGCTGCTGAAGGCCCATGAGGTTTAAGCGTGACTCGGTTTGCTTTATTATCCATCTCACTCTCTAAACCTAGCCTCACTTCCAAACCTAGCTGTCCACCCCTCCCCATTTCCATCAGATTTGAAAAAACACATCACTTCCACCTCTCCCATCAAACCCTAGCCGTCCACCCCTCCCCATTCCCATCAGATTTGAAAAAACACATCACTTCCACCTCTCCCATCAAACCCTAGCCGTCCACTCTTCTTTCTCTTCCTCCCACAACGTTTCTTTCTCTTCTCCATCTTCACACGTTTCTTCCTCTCCTCTCTCACACGAAATCACCGTTTTGGTGCCTCTTTCTCTCCTCTCTCACATGAAATCGCCATTTTTGGCATCACCACACAAGGGGCCGTTGGTCTCTCAAAAGCTCAAGGGTTCATTCAAGGAAACATGTTTTCCATCTCGTTTTTCTCAAGGATAACACGCAAGCAGATATGTGCAAGGCTCAATGAAAAAAATGAAGGACAAAGCACACCACTACGAGTTCGGTTTTTTTAGTATAAATACGAGTTGAGATTTTGAAGGAAGGGACGATTTTTTGGAGGGGCAGAGAAGAGGATAAAAGGTCCGAGCTTTAGAGAAGAAGATTCATGAGCAAGATCTTTTGATGTTTGAGTGAGAGGAAAAGCTAGATCTTCATTTTTTTTCTTTCTTTTTCTTCCCCTTACCGAAAGTTTCATAGGATTGTTATTATTTTTTTTTTTGTGAGATTTGAGAGAGGAGATTCATTATTCAAGCTCTGTGGTAATTTTCCTCTTAATCTTTTTAATTGTTTTATGTTTTATGATCTGTTGAATTAGCTCCATATATTGTTTCGTAAGCTTTTCAGTTTTAGTTTGCTATCCCATGAATCTACATGTATGAGAGAATTCAGGATTTTTTTTTAAAAAAAAAACTGTTAATGTTTGGCTTGGTTGTGGATTTTAGTTTGCTGCACATGTTTTGCTGGACAGGATATACCATAATCTTCTATATTTTAATTACCATTTATTAATTAATATTTCAGTGTTGGTTTTCTCACACTCTTTGGAGGCAAACAACCACGATTCTTGCTCATAATTTGTGCAAAATGTAGAAAAACGATCTTTTGATGAATATAACAATAGTATTAGTTTAGTCAAAAACATAACAATAATGTTGGTCATGGCAATAATTTCTTTTTAAAACCAAAATTTAATTCAATTAAGTGCTTATAAAGAAATATTGATGCCATAAATGGAATGTTTCTTTTGATACAAAAGAATGTAAGGCTAAAACTTTTCATTCTTTGTTAGCGAGTCTTTTTAGTTTCTTAAACCAATCACTCATAAAAAATTCATACTTGATTCTTTTAAATCAAATTTCATACTAAAAAATGTTTCTTTTAACACAAAAGGATTTCCAAACAAAGGTATCTCTTTAGATAATTAAACAAAAAAAAACATTTTCAACAAGTAGTTTAGCGTTCTCGTCAAGCGCAATCATAAAAGATTTTAGCATTAGCATAACAAAAAAGAAAAAGAATTATTTTGATAAAAAAAAAGAGAATCATTTTCACATCCATTGTTGCTAGTAGCTCATCAGAATCTTTGTTCGTTTAGCTATTAGTGGCAACGTCCTTTTCTCATAAGTATAATACACGATGATCCATCATAACTTTTGTTAGTTTGATCATCGCGCAAATCAATCTCTTTCGAAAATCGCTTTCACAAAAGATAATAAAAACGAGTTGTTATCAATAGTCCATCAGAACCATTGTTCGTTTGACTAGTGGTACAACTCTCTTTTTTGAGTATTTAGTGGTGATTCATCATAGCCTCTGCTAGTTTAATCATTCGCTAATGCTCGTCCTATTTCAAAAACTCACTAAAAAAAGATAAAAAACAAAAACTTTTCAAAAGAACAAAGAAGAACTACGTAGCTTTGAGTTCTCCATCGCACCGGGAGATACGTAGGAGCGGGCCACGTCCCGTCAAGCGCTTTTTCTAAAAAAAAAACCATTTTCCCCCTTTTGTTCATAATAAATAAAGATTTTCATTAAGAATTTTTCAATAAGAAGTAGAGAGGCAAAACTAAGTATTTTCAAGTCAACACACTAAAACCACACATTTAATTAAAGGTTCCCTCTCAGTAGAGAGGACGTGTGGGGTGCTAACACCTTCCCTACGCGTAACCGACCCCCGAACCCTATTCTCTAGTTTCGCAAGACCAATCGCTTTCCAAAAAAGGTTTTCCTAATATTTGCCTTAATAAATATTGGTGGCGGCTTCATTGACTTAAAGAAAAGTTGTGAACGAGGAAGGTTCTCCCTCGGGGACTTTTTCGGGCGCAACAGCTGGCGACTTCACTGGGGACTAAAAAGAAAAACATTTTTTTCAGAAGTGGGTCAAGCCTGATTAATTAAGTGTGTTGGTTTGTGGGATTGATTTGAACATCTTGCTTTGCCTCTATTCCTCCTCTTTTTCATAAGCATGTTGCATCCATATGCATTCTTCTTCTATGTTGGCTCTTGTTTAATATAATAGATAGTTACTTCTATTGTTGTCGGCACCCTAGATAAGTTGTATTCGATTGGTATTGAACCCTAGGGTAGACGACATGTTATTGCTTTCTATTGTCTGGACCATTCTGGATTTTCATTTGCAGGAGGGGTAGTTTTTAGGGAAATGCCCTTCACACACACACACACACACTTGTACCTTGAGATTATATGATTAGAGAAAGAGACCATAACCCAGGTCTATTAGGGTACCTTAGGATGAGTGGATTTGAGTAGTGGGAGCCCATCAGGACCTTTGTCCGTTTGGCTACTCGCGAAAGTTTCAATCAGAGTTGTGCTCTTTCATGATGCTTCGTATCTAGCAGTTTGCTGCATTTACGGGGATTTTCATGAGAGGGACCGTGGCTCTGATAACCTTTGTGAGGGTGTGAATAGAGCTACACGAGAAGATTATCCCTAACATACCTTAGATCATAGGTTCTACCCCCTTTTAGGTCACAAGGGCTTTCCAAATTGTGTGCTGCATCGTTGCATTCAGTTCAATCAATTTTTCCTTCAGAATTTTCGAAAGTAAAAAAAAAAAGGGATGTGCTTTTCCTTTTCAATAAACGCCTATATGAGGTGGCATATAGTGTGAAAATTTTCAAATCACCACCTGTAAAAGCACATAAAGAAGCATCATTGCATCATTACGTCATTTGCATCATCGGCATTAAATTAAACCCAATTTTGAAAATCATTCGTCACGCATCTAAGCTGTTTGCCGGGATTGTAAAGTAATTTGGAATCTTGTCTTAGGCAGGAAAGATAAAGGAACATGGGATCAAGAAGCGCGATTGTACTTAATTCAAGGTTTCCGGTTGTCAGGAGAATAGATGTAGAGGGTTTGAAAGAGTTTGTTTCCTTGATGGAGTCGGAAGAGAGCGATCTATTCGGGAAGGCTTATGGTAACCTCCTCAGATTTTTACAATTAGATGTCCAAGAGAGTGCTATTATGGCTATGAGCCGATTCTATGATCCGGACATTCGATGCTTCCTCTTCAAAGACTTTCAGTTATCACCAACTCTCGAGGAGTATGAACAGATTCTGGGGTTCTCAAGGTCAGAGTTAGCACCTTACCAATATCAGAAACATCGGTATTCAGACCAGAGACTCTCTTTGTTGCTGCAAGTCAGTGTGAAGGAAATAGAGCTTCATAAAGAAAGGAAGAACCGTATCAGGGGTTTCCCGCTATGTTATTTCGAAGGTTTATTGAAGTTTTATGCCCAGAATAAGAAGTGGGGTCCTTTCAAGCAGCTGTTAGCCCTAACTATTTTTGGGATCGTCCTTTTCCCTCAGGTCGAGAAGTTCATTGATGAGACCGCTATTGGGCTTTTTCTAGCATTCATAAGTAAAGAAAATCCGATTAACCCTGTGCCAGCAATCCTTGCAGATACCTACTATTCCTTCACTCATCACCGTGAGTTAGGAAAGAAGAAGGTTGCTTGCTCTTTCCATGTTCTCTACACCTGGTTCCTCAACCATGTTGTCACTCATAAGACGAAAGCTGCAGACTTAGTAGAATATGCCCTGTGTTGTGATGTAGAAGCCAGAAATGCACGAGAATGGGTGCACACTTTAGAGAATCTCAGTGCTCTCAAAGTCTGTTGGTTCAATCATCCGTGTTGGAAAGATAGGCCTTCAATACTGTTCCGGTGCGGCAATTTCCAGAATGTACCCTTAATGGGAACCCAAGGCTGCATCAATTACAATCCCTCTCTCACCATTAGACAGCTTGGGTATCCTATGAAGAATGCACCCACTGAAGACATGTTGGCCCCAATCTTTCTCGATAAAGAAGATCCAAAGAACCAAGGCTTGCTTCAGAAAATTTCAAAGGCTTGGGAAGGTGTAGTTTACAAGGATAAAACGAAGATCACAAAGAAAACGGGTGATGTTACTTTCTACCAATGGCTTCACCAAAGAATTCAAAGTGTTGGCCCGCCTCGTCAGAATTCATCGTCAGTTGGGAAAGAAGTCCCAGAGCTTCACGTTCCAAGTCTCAAAGAACTAAGTGAGGTCAAATCTGTTTTGTTCAAGGTAGAAGAAGAAAAGAAAGCCTTACAAGATGAGTTGGGGAAAGTAATTTCTGAGAAGAGAAGAGAAAGTTAGAGAACGAAAATGAACGCAAGGCCGAAGCCCTTAAAGAAAGCAGCAAGAAGCTTAAGAAAGAAGAGGAAAGTAATCGAAAAATGAAGGAATATCTGAAAGGTTCCAAAGATGAGTTGAAAAGATTGAATGCCAAGGTGGGTGAGGCCATGGTTAGAGCAAACGAATGGAGGAAGTTGTTCAAGAAGTCTGCGCAAAGTGAGAGAGCTACAAAGGAATCACTAGAGGAATTCAAGAAAAAGTCTCAGTCTGTGACGTGTGAGCTTGAAGGTCAAATAGAGTGCATCAGACAAGATAGAGATGCAATTGTGAACATCCTTAGAGAGTATCAGCAGGCTTTAAGGATGGAGCAAGAGAATTCAGATGAGCTAAGGAGGAATCTGAGTCACATCAGTGATGCTTACAGACAGGTAAGAGAAGAGAGTCAGTACTGGGAATACCGTCTTCTCGAGCTAATGGGTAGGATTGAAAAGCAAGAGGTCATAGTTGAGATGAGGGCAGAAATTCAGCAGTGGAAGAACAAGTTCTCCAAATTGGCATGGTTGGCTAACCAGGCGGTGAGGGATGTTCCCAAGAGGTTGAGAAAGGCAGAAGCTGAGATGCTGCCTTACAACACTCCGGTGCGAGTATATGAATTCGTGGAGTACTGCAGATCTCTGACTGAGGAACTCATGGAAAGGGCAAGAGACGCTGCTGCAGCTAGCAAAATGGAGAACAAGAGAAGATGAAGACAATAGGTTTTTAGATTTAAATTTTTTAAAATGTTCGCTAGGAAGTTGTAATTTTTCTTTTCCTAAAGGATGTTGCGTTTTTCTTTTCTAAGCGTTGTATTGCACATCTAAAGATATTGTATCTTGTTCTTGGAATGATTAAAGGTATGATGCCTGAATGAAGTACGTTTATCTCACTTGTTGATCCCAGTCGCGTTATGTTCTTGAAAATATTCGAACATACACCTACGACAAGAGCAAGTTGCATTGTGATTCCCGGCAATAAATAACAAATAACACAAAAAAAATATAATAAAAAATAAAAAAAAAACAACAAAAATCATGTGCATTACATCGCATTCATTAATTTTCTCCTTTGCTTATAAAAATGTTTTCAACTCAAACAGAAGATAAGGCAAGCTGGTGCGACCACATCCGTATTGGACACGTTCAAAGGCCAGAGGAATGGCAATTTTGAGTGACCCCGATCAACCTCAGCCAGAGAATCAGAATCCTCCAGCTTCAGGCTCAGAGAATGATAATGGAACGGGCCAAGGCCCCGAGGTACAGAATCAGAGCCATTCAGCTCCTGGTAGCTA